>QLTV01009056.1:2689620-2710224 GCA_003457575.1 Thermophis baileyi
TGCGAACCGGCAGCAGCCCACCACTGCCCTTATCCCTCAGCTCCAATGTGGCAACACTGAAGCTTCAAAATGGTCTTGGTCAGGTCAGCTTCAGGGTTGACAGTAGCATTCTCATAGGCCCCTCTCCCTTCTCTTTTGGATCGCATCTTTTGAGAAAAAGTCGACCCTCCCTGCCTTACGAGGTCATGCGGATCCAGCCAGTGATGGTTTATTTAAACTGTAGCTTAGCATGTTGTGTGAACACAGGGTAAACCTCCCTTTGATATTTTTCCTTAGGAAACGCAAATTACCCACTTGGTGGAGGCCGGTTTTGAGATCAAGAACATCCACACTACCGTTATGGACCTGGTTCCTCCAGCTGACTGCAGATACTACGCCTTCCCCAAGATGATCGTGCCTGCCATCCTCAAATAGATCTCCCAGGGAGGAAGATCTCTCAGGATCAAAAAAAGGGAACGGTGTGTTGGCAAGAGACATGAGCAGTCACATGAAATGTTGCTCTCTCATGGCAGACAGGAGAGGTGAAAACTAATGTGTGAAAGAACCACTTTAGATATATTTTTCCCTTGCTAAGAATTTATTTTCACCAGCGTTTCCAAAACCGTGTGTCTTTCTCTCTCGGCTGTGTCCCTCCCAAATAAGTCTGCCATCAACATCTGGGCTTCCACATGTGCTTCATTTAGGGACGAGATGGGTTGAGCCTAATCATCTGTATGTGTGTGTCATAGAATCAAGCGTTTCCTTAAAAATCAGAAAGATTTTAATCCTTGTCATTCTGAATATAATGGAAGGTGGCTGGTAATGAGATAAGCCACGTGGATTATAGGCTTTGATTTACAGGATCCAATCTAGGTCGGTCACTGGGACCCGAGATTTTGTCTTCCGATTTTTTAGACTCGTACTGGAGCCCATCCTCTCTAGCAGAGAGCATGCTTTGGGCAGTTCTGTATGTGGTATTTTTATGGTGTCGTGTGTGGCTTTTTAGATGTTGATTGGGGTGTTGATGCTTAATAGCACACGCTCTGCTAGAGACCCCAAAGGTGCTTTTTTTCAGGAGGCAAGTGGACTTCCTTGTTTTTTTCTTTGAAGATGTTTTGTTTCTCATCCAAGAAACTTCTTCAGCTCTGACTGGATGGTGGGGAACGGAAGGATTTAAATTCCTTGCCGAAAGCACTCAAAAGCTCCAAACTCGTTTCTCCAGATACAATAATTATAAGTTTATTGACAAAGTTTATACACAGCAGTATAACGTGTGCGCTACAGCTACAGTTAGGGCGGCCATTTTCAACATGGCAGCTTACAAACTAGCCCGTTATTTCCGATACCAGATCTGGATAGCTTTTGCTCGTTTAATCTTCCTCTGGAGCTGCAGGATTCCATACAGGAGGGCCTCAGCAGTAGGAGGGCAGCCTGCAAGAGGCAAAACATCGACCTCAGAAATTCAGATCTTACAATTCCCAGGCCGTAGCAAGGGGACCTCCCTTTATCCAGCTCTCCATCATAAATTACTCAGAGACGTAGAAAAGCCTCGAGGGTTGGGAATTGTATAGACTTACAACGATTCCCAATAAAGGAGAATACAGTATTTGTAGTTCGGGGTTGAAATGAGGGGTCCTTGTTGCTCTCTGAGCTTCAGGGTTTTCTTGCAGACGTTTCATGACCAAACTAGGCAACACAATCAGTGCTAGCAGGGAGTGCTCAGACAAACTTCACTCTCTTCTCCCAGGCACTGATGATGTTGCCTAGTTTGGTCATGAAATGTCTGCAAGAAAACCATCAAGCTGAGAGAGCACCAAGGGCCCCTCATCACAACCCTTTGTTTAGCGATGATTCAAAGTTACAGCAGCACTGAAAAAAAGATACTTGCAACCAGTCCTTGCACTTACGACTGTCGTAGCATCTCCATGGTTATATGATCAAAATTTCGGTGACTGGCAACTGGCATGTTATTATGGGGTATTCAGTAATAGCAATAGCACTTAGACTTATATACTGATTCACAGTGCTTTACAGCCCTCTCTAAGTGGTTTTAAGAGTCAGCCTCTTGCCCCCAACAATCTGGGTCCTCATTTTACTGACCTCGGAAGGATGGAAGGCTGAGTCAACCTTGAGCCTGGTGAGATTCGAACTGCCAAATTGCAGGCAGCCGGCAGGCAGCAGAATTAGCCTGCAGTACTGCACTCTAACCACTGCGCCGTGGCTACTGTGACTTTGAAGAGTTGCTAACTGAACGGTTGTAAGTCGAGAACGACCTGTTTTTCCTGTCACCTGTAGATCAGAGTTCCTCAACCTTTCCGGGTTGGCGGCCCGGAGTGGGAGGGAGGGGGGGGGAAGGCTTTGTGGGAGGGGTAGGCACCAGCGCGCATGCGTGTGTGCAAGCACCCATTGCTCGGACGAGTGGGATCAAGAACGTGCATGACGCTTGCATGAGTGGGGCCGTGAGCGCCCGCAAAGCTTGTGCAAGTGTGGCCCCGAGCGTGCATACATGCATGCACCAGCCAGCCCTGTTGCGATGCACGCGCAGCACCAGCCAGTCACTCACACACACACACAGTAACAGGCCGCAGACTACAGGTTGGGGACCCCTGCTGTAGATAACCACAGCATATGAGCCAATCTCAGCTCTCTGCTTCCACCTACTGGTCGCCTTGATCTTGCAGCATAAATGGGGCAGAAGAGCACAGGTAAACATTCTCTAAACTCCAGGGGAAAGTGAAGGTGGGGGGGTAAGGACCCCCTTTCTCTATCAGACTGCATTTTTTAAAAAATACTGGTTGTAACAAAGTTTCCTGACAACTCACTTGCTGCTTCTATCAATGTTACTCAGCCTTGGCAATTTTAAGGTATCTGGACTTCCAACTCGCAGAATTCCCCAGCCAGCTTTGCTGGCTGGGGAATTCTGGGAGTTGAAGTCCAAACATCTTAAAAGTTGCCAAGGTTGAGAAACACTGATCCATAACTAAGCTGAAAAGAGTCACATGCTCTATATTATCGCTTCCACCGTTCTTTCTTGGAATTCCTTGCCCAGTATTGAAGTGAGGCCTGCATTCTTTTATCTGGACCCCAAATGACCTTCCCTTCTGGGGTTGCAGTTTGGGGAAGACGAGCTAGGAAGAGACCTCTCGATGCCCCCCTTTTTTTTTACCTGGCACATAGATGTCCACGGGCACGATCCGATCACAGCCCCTCACCACGGAATACGAGTAATGATAGTAACCTCCACCATTGGCGCAGCTGAAGGAAATAAGAGTGTGTTGGGATCATCTGAATTGCAAGCCTTTATAATAGTGGAGGCCTGTTTCCTTCGGGACGAGAGACCATTTTTGATTTGTCGGCCCTGGGAGAACCCAGCTGCACGGAACAGAAAGGAATTCTGGGAGTTGAAGTCCACACATCTTATAGTCACCAAGATTGATCCAATTGGGGGTGAGAAGTGACAGGAAGAGCATCAGGAATCAACTTTAGAATACCATCATTATGTCATCCAAAAGCCTGGGGGCCTTTTCATTTTTAAAATGACAGAATAACAAGAGTTGGAAAGGACCTTGGAGGTCTTCTAGTCCAATGTCCTGCTCAAACAGGAGCCCCTATATGATTCCGGACAAATGGCTGTCCAATCTCTTCTTAAAAACCTCCAGTTTTTAACTCCTGAAGGCAAGCCATTCCATTGATTAATAGTTCTCATTGACAGGAAATTTCTCCTTAGTTCTAGGTTGCTTCTCTCCTTGGTTAGTTTCCATCCATTGCTTCTTGTCCTGCCTTCAGGAGCTTTGGAGAATACACTGACCCCCTCTTCTCAGTGGTAGCCCCTCAAATATTGGAAGACAGCTATCATGTCACCCATAGTCCCTCTTTTCATTAAACTAAACATACCCAGTTCCAGCAACCGTTCATCATATGATTTAGCCTCCAGTCCCCTAATTATGGTTGCTGCTCTTCTCTGCATTCTTTTCTAGAATCGTATTGTATCATGACGACCAAAACTGGACACAATATTCCAAGTGTGGTCTTACTAGTTATTAGATCAAAATTAATTTAATTTTTTTTGAGGCCAAGGGCCATAAAGGATGCACATTTTATATTTGATGTCAGTCAGCAAGTAAAGCCAATCACTAACTTAAATTCATGGCAGGGGGTGGGTGGGATTTTGGGGACCCTAAAAACCACCAAACGAAAGTATGGCTGAACAGCCTGGTTTGTCTGTTTCTGCTGCCATCGACGGAGCTGTCCCATGAGGGAGATGTTTCCTGAAAAGCCAGGGATGACGACATTAAATGATTCCACCAGGACTGTCTTAGTCAATCAAGGGTGTGCCCACAATGAAACATTGTTCACACGACACATGTAAGTGAATCAAGATTGAAGGGTCTAGTTTTAACCCTAAGTCAGGGGTCCCCAACCTTAGCAACTTTAAGACTTGTGGACTTCAACTCCCAGAATTCCTCAGCCAGCTTTGCTTTAAGACTTGTGGACTTCAACTCCCAGAATTCCTCAGCCAGCTTTGCTTTAAGACTTGTGGACTTCAACTCCCAGAATTCCTCAGCCAGCTTTGCTTTAAGACAGCGGTTCTCAACCTGTGGGTCGCGACCCCTTTGGGGGTCGAACGACCATTTCACAGGGGTCGCCGCGCGCGTTAGCCCGCCATCTTGGTGCCACCGTCACTGCAGGGGTGAAAAGGTCCCGGTTCAGCCGTGCCTGCGGGTCGCCGTCAGCTGGTAGCCCGGACACCGCCATTTGGGTTCTTCTACCCTCTGCGCATGCGCTGGCAACGGGGGGGGGTGGGGAGGGGGGTCGCGGCGGTAGGGGGGGGGTCGCGGCATTAGAAAGGTTGAGAACCACTGCTTTAAGACTTGTGGACTTCAACTCCCAGAATTCCCCAGCCAGCTTTGCTGGCTGAGGAATTCTGGAATTCTGGGAGTTGAAGTCCACAAGTCTTAAAGTTGCCAAGGTTGGAGACCCCTGCCCTAAGTAACTCCTAGATTTAAACTAACATACACAGACACATGGACATTGGAATAAGACAGCCTTCTCAGCTGTGGGACGAATTCCAAGAAAATTGACCTTATCTAGACACTCAAGTTTCTTTTCCATTCAACCCTCTAAATCTCTGCAGTAGCATAGCCCCCACCCCACCCCCAACTGCCATTCTTGGCCTCCAATTCTAGTGGGCCCTCAGCCCCAAAACAGTCTCCTTTGCAATGGCTGCGAAGATTTGTAATCTTGTTATTCCCCAATGATCCGAAATTCTCATTTTTAGTACAGAAGGCTAAAACATCTGCGGGAAATAATGACCCAATCAGTTGTGTTGCATAAATGCAGCTGCGGTGCTGAGAAAAACAAAACAAAACAAAAACATGAGAGAACGAAAAAGGGATGGAGCCAGTCCTGAGGATAATAAAATACTGAGTGAGAACCTACCTCCCCATGGACACCACGTAACGTGGCTCGGGCATCTGATCATAAACCTGCCAAGAAAGAAATGTGAAGGTTTGCACTTGATTTGACAAGCAGGGCATGCCTGCCTTAGACCACCGAGCGCTGGGACTCTAATAAGGCCGAAAAGCTTACCAAATTCTCCAATGGCAGGTCCTGTGCCTGGCTTAGAATGCAGCAGGTGCCAACATTACGAGCCGCTATCCGATTCTCCCCCTCAAAGGATCATGGGGAAAACTTACTCCAGGTTTTTTTTTTTTTCTCTGCACCCTCAAGACAAATCTGCCCCATTCTGAACTCAATTTTTTTAAAAAAATTTATTTTGCTGGTTTTCCCCTCTATGGCAAGTTTGATCCCACTGTTCTGTTCTGATCTAGGCGTTCCCAAACCACGAAGCAGACTCCTTGTCCTGACAAAAATCCCTTTTTATTAAGTTACTGTGAATTCTTCTCATTCACATCCAGCAAAGTCTTTCAAGGGTAAATTTACATTCACAGACCTTACCTGGCTTGGAGAGCTGCCAGGCCGATATCTTCACAACTTGCACGAACCAATTAAACGAACTATTTCACTTCTCTTTTATTCTCTATGGGAGGGGCCATTCATCGTCCACCTGTGGACTTACTCCCAAGTTGACCCTTGTTCCTCAGCTGTTCCCTTTGTCTGGCAACTCTGCGCATGCACACACTGGGAACAGGCTCCAGCTGTTCGTCTGCCTCACTGATGTCTGATTCCAAAGGCAACTGATAACTGTCAGACTGCCCTGGCCCCATCTCTGCCTCCGACGCAGAGCACTCATCAGAACCTTCCCCAGACTCCAGGACTGGCCCATGTTCTTCCCCAACCTCCTCACTGTCCGAATCTGCTGCCAGCTCCGCTGGCCACTTGGGGGCCACAACATGTTCAATATGGGGCAGCCGTCTGGCAGAAAACCAAGGAGACACACGGAAAGAGGCCTGACCCCTTTTGCCTAATTCCTTTTGGATATCCCACGGGTTTGGGAAGAATAAAAATGCAACAGAAGCAGAGGTTCAGAGAGATGAAACCTGATTCAGCTGGGCTTTTGTTAGGCCCGAGCCTAGAGATGAGACAGTGAGATTGAGTCTAATCCTTTACAGGTAGGCCTCAAACGTATGACCATAATTGGAACCAGAATTTCTGTTGTTAAGCAGGGTGGTTGTTAAATGAGTCACATCTGATTTTATGACCTTCCCTGCCATGGTGTTTAAGCAAATCACCTCAGTTGTTAAGTGAATCCAGTTTCCCTCATTGACTTGGCTTGTGGAAGCCAGTTGGGGAGGCTGCAAATGTGATCACATGACCCCAGAATGCTGCAATTGTGGTAAATATATACAGGGAGTCCTCGACGTACGGCCACAATTGAGCCCAACATTTCTTTCGCTAAGTGAAACATTTGTTGAATGAGTTTTGCCCCATTTTACGACCTTTCTTGCCACACTTGTTAAGTGAACCACTGCAGTTGTTAGTAACGTGGTTGTTAAGTGAATCTGGTTTCCCCATTGCCTTTGCTTGTCAGAAAGTCGCAAAAGGACATTGTGACCGTCATAAATAGGAGTCAGTTGTCAAACATCTGAATTTTGATCCTGTGACCATGGGGATCTGCAATAGTCGTAAGTGTGAAAAACGGTCATTAAGTCACTTTTTTCAGTACCCTTGTAACTTCGAATGGTCACTAAAGGAACCGTTGTAAGTCGAGGACTACCTGTACTGCTGCTCCCTGTTAGTTCTACAAACCTCTGCCGTTGGTGTGAGGACACAACTGGTCACTCGATTCCTTCCCTGGAGGGCTGAATAAAGACCATAGTCGTACCTTCCGGAGGGCAGGAGCCATCTTGTTGGTCAAAGTGCCGGCCACAATCATGACGTCGGCTTGCCGGGGACTGGCCCGGAAAACCACCCCAAAGCGGTCCATGTCGTAGCGGGGAGAGGCCATGTGCATCATCTCGACGGCGCAACATGCCAAGCCGAAGGTCATTGGCCACAAGGAGCTCTGAGGGAAGAAAAGGGGAAGGAGGTGAACGTCCCTCTTACGCCAAACAGCCCTGACCACGATTGCAGGCTAACCTTGGTTTCCCCTCATTGTTTTATCTTATCATGGTTACTTGAGGGATTATTTCAACCCACTGGGATTGGCCCATCCAATCCATGCCGGCATGCTGTGGATCCCGTCAGACCAATTATTCCAGCTGGCGGGGTCCAGGAGGGCCTTCTCTGCTGTGGCTCCTGCACTCTGGAACATCTTGCCCCCCCCCTGATGTGAGAGTGGCCCCCACTCTCCCACCCTCTCGTAAGGGCCCAAAAACCTGGCTCTGCCAGTTGGCTTGGGACCCCAGTGGGAGATCAGCGCAATAGAGGTGGCTGATTGAATAACAACAGATCCCACCTCCCCCACACACACTCCGCCCCCTCCCTCTCCATGTGTCTTTGCTTTTAATCTCTGGTTTTAATTTATTTAGGTTTTAATATAGATATACAGGTAGTCCCCGACTTACAACAGTTCATTTCGTGACTGTACAAAGTTACAACAGCACTGAAAAAAAGGTGACTGATGGCTGTTTTTCACACTTACGACCTTTATAGCATTCCCATGATCACGTGATCAAAATTCAGATGCTTGGCAACTGGCATGTACTTATGACTGTTGCAGTGTCGTGCGAGCACCTTCTGCGACCTTTTGACAAGCAAAATCAATGGGGAAGCCGGTTCACTTAACAACCGTGTTACTAACTTACCAACTGTGGTGATTCATGTAACAACTGTGATAAGAAAGGTTGTAAAATGGGGCAACTTAACACGTCTCACTTAACAACAGAAATTCTGGGCTCAATTATGGCCGTAAATCGAGGACTCCCTGTACTTTTTGTGTCTGTAAGCTGCCCAGAGTTACCTTATGGTAAGATGGGTGGCCAGTAAATTTTATAAATCAATCAATCAAAGGTAGTACTGCAATTCTAAATATGGAAGCTTTACACTTAAGTTATCCTGAACCAAAGGATGACCTAATTCTATAACATGACAATGTGGCCCAGAACAATGTGCTCTTCCACTCTGCCTGCATTATCATTTAAAACGGCCCAAATTTGTTCTAAATAAATCAGTATCTTCATCCCCATGAGGACTAGGAACTCGCTATGTAAGCCGAACGGTCCAAAGTTAAAATGTGGCATTGCTGAAGCATCTTTATGCACTGGCAGAGTGCCAGATGCTGCAGAGTGTTTAGAGACAATCTAACTGCAACAGAAAGAGGTAGTGTCAGTGATAGCACGCCGACCGATAGTTCATATTTTGTAGAGAAGAGCAGAATTCCAGTTTAGCTAGGGCAATATTTCTCAATCCTTGGCAACTTGGAAGATGGAAAGACTTCAGTTCCCAGAATTCCCCAGTCAGCCATGCTTGTCAGGGTTGAGAAACATTAGGCTAGGACAGGGGTGTCAAACTGGATTTCTTCCAGGGCCGGATCAGCATTGTAGTTCTCTGCAGGCCAGCCGGGGTGTGTGTGTGTGGGGAGACGGGACAGACACCTCCTGCAGCACCCTGCCGGCCAAAATGTTTTGGCCGGCAGAGCGCTGCAGGCCATCCAGGCCGAAAACAGGCCGTGCGTGGCCCCCCCCTCCGTGCCCCGTTTTGGCTGCCAAAGGCACCACAGGCCAGTCCTTTGCGATTTCCAGGATGGCCCCACGGGCCAGATTTAAGTACCCCGTGGGCCGCATCCGGCCCGCGGGCCTTGAGTTTCCCTGGGCTAGGAGAACATCTCAAATGAAGGGCCACAAGTGTGGGGAAATACAGGAAGTCCTCTACTTATGATCATAATTTGGACTGGAACATCTGTTGCTAAGTGTGACGGTCATTAAGTGAGTTGTACCCAATTTTATAAACTTTTCTGCCATGGTTAAGCTGCGGTTGTTAAATGAATCATGCAGTCATTAAGCAAATGCGGCTTCAAACATTTGACTTTGCTGGTCTGGGAAGGTCACAAATGGAGATCATACGACCCCAGAAAACTGCGTTTACAACCGCTGTAAATTAATGCTGGTTGCCAAACAACCCGAATTTTGATCACATGACTGCGGAGGACGCTGCAACCATCATAAATGTAAGGGCTGGTACCGTAGTAAGTTACAATAGTCCTCGACTTACAACCACAATTGAGCCTAAAATTTCTGTTGCTAAGTGAGACAATGGTTAAGTGAATTTTGCCCCATTCTTGCCGCAGTTGTTAAGTGAATCACTGCAGTGTTAACTTCGTAACATGGTTCTTAAGTGAATCCGGCATCCCCATTGCTTGTCAGAAGGTCACAAAAGGGGATCAGGTGACCCCGGGACACTGTGACCGTCATTAAATATGAACCAGTTGTTAAGCATCTGAATTTTGATCCCCTGATCATGGGGATGCTGCAACGGCCGTTACGTGTGAAAAACTGCCAAATGTCCCTTTTCTCAGTGCTGTTGTAACTTTGGTCACTAAATGAACTGTTTTAAGTCAAGGGCTACCTGTACTTTTTTTTAGTAAGTTATTTTTTTCAGTGCCGTCGTAACTTCGAAGAGTTGTTAGTTGAATGGTTGTAAGTCAAGGACTATCCGTAGAGAGGGGAGGGGACTAACATTGGTTTGTAGTCATTGCTCCTCTAATTCAGTAGCCCCCAACATTTTGGGCACCAGGGACCGGTTCCGTGGAGAGAGGTTTTTCCACGGACTGGAGGGGGCGTGGTTTCACGTGCTGCCTGCATCCCGCGGATGGGGTTTCGCTTGTTTGCGCAGTCTGGTGTGATGACCCGGGGCGTGGCACAAAGGCAACACAGCCAGAGAATAAGTATGAGTCCCATTATTAGCTCCAAACTTTGCCCCCAACGTCCCTTTTACTCTCCGGTCTGGAGAAAAACTCTCCCACAAACCTGTAAGCAGAAAAAACTTCCAACTATAAATCCAACAAGGCAAGATAAGGTAATTAATCCGGCAGGGCAAGCAAGATAAGGAGTTCCAGAATTGAAGTACCACGGCAGTATATCAAACCAGTTGGGAGGATGCCAGAAACTCAGATAAAGCAATGAACACGAACATGAACTCAGTGTTTGTTCCCGACAACCACCCCTCCCATTTGCCTCTCCTTTAAACTCCATCCCCAGGTGTGCCTTGTGAAGGGAATCGGGGCCCTTTCCTCCCTCGTAAGCCACGCAACCCACGTTGCTCTCTTCTCCGTTCTTCCCTGCGTGCCCTAGGATGAGGAGGGGGTGGGCCTTGGTCTTCATCAGAACCCCCTCTCCCTTGTTCTACCTCTCCCCTGCTCTGCCCAGCCTGACTTTGCCCTTCCCCAGTTTCCTCCACAGCCAACGGAGCCACTCTCCCGCTCTCTGTCAGCTGTTCATCTTCCATTTCAAAGTCAGACTCCGAAAGGGGCATGACAGTCTGGTTTCTGGCGTGCCACGGACCAGTGCCTGTCCATGGACCGGGGTTGGGGACCCCCCACTCTAATTCATTGAAAAGCAGGATGCAGGGCTGCCATTGAGAATCCAGGTACAACTGATATCGAATACATTTCAAACACAGAGATGCTTTTGGTGAAAACTTTCTTCGAACAGGAAAAAAACAACTGGTCAGATGCTTCTACTTACTCGACGGATCCAGTTGAGCAAATCATCTAGCTTGGTGACAACATATTCTCCTCGGCTGCTGGGAAGCAGCGGCTTCTTCTGAACGATGGCACTGCTCTTCTCCTGAACCTGGATCGAACTACAACAAAATAGATTAGATTAGATTAGATTAGAATTCTTTATTGGCCAAGTGTGATTGGACACACAAGGAATTTGTCTTTGGTCATATGCCCTCAGTGTACATAAAAAAAGATACATTCATCAATAATCATAATGTACAACACTTAATGATAGTCATAGGGTACAAATAAGCAATCAAATCATACTAGGAAACAATCAGTATAAATGGTAAGGATACAAGCAACAAGTTACAGTCATACAGACATAAGAGGAGATGGGAACGATGAGAAGATTAATAGTAATACAGTTTTAGTAAATAGTTTGATGGTGTTGTAGGAATTAGTTGTTTAGCAGAGTGATGGCATTCGGGGGAAAAACTGTCCTTGTCTCTAGTTGTTCTGGGGTGCAGTGTGCAGATGACAGACTCAATATATATGGTTCTGAAACAAAGCACACCTTCCCTGACAAACCTCCAATCTTGGAACTCTCAAAAGCTACTTTGGGTCCCCCTGCCCAACGACCCAAAGCTCAACATTCTGCCCTCTGACATTGTCTGAATGAAGCAGCTGAAAAATGGATGATCAGGAGTTCATGTTTGCAGATAGAATATTTATAACCTCAGGGTTGAGCTGTGGGGTCGTTGGTGCTCTCTGAGCTTGGTTGTGTTCCTGCAGACGTTTCATTACCCAACTAGGTAACATCACCAGTGCTAGTGGGAAGTGGGATCCATCTCATCAGAGACTAAGCAAAAATTAAATAAGCTTGTGCATATATTTTTGTGTACTGTAATGTTGGCTAAACATCCCTGCTGAGGGGAATGCCATCTGCAGGGACGCCATTCCCATCCTGCTTGGTGATGTCCACCCTTCTTTAGAACAACCTCTCCTGCATGCAAGGATTGGCCCTTTCTCTAATACAGCGGTTTTCAACCTGTGGGTCGCGACCCCTTTGGGGGTCGAACGACCATTTCACAGGGGTCGCCGCGCGCGTTACCCCGCCATCTTGGTGCCACCGTCACTCGCAGGGGTGAAAAGGTCCCGGTTCGGCCGTGCCTGTGGGTCGCCGTCAGCTGGTAGCCCGGACGCTGCCATTTGGGTTCTTCTACCCTCTGCGCATGCGCAGAATGCTTTGCGCATGCGCAGAGGGTAAAAGAACCCAAATGGCGGCGTCCGGGCGAAGTCTCCCGCTTCCGTCGCTACCGGCTGTCCGGCGCCCTGCAGGCACGGCCAAACCGGGAGCATTTCACCCATGGTGCCACGCCCGCTTTGTCACCTCATTGCCGTGCCATTAGAAAGGTTGCGAACCACTGCTCTAATAGAATACAATAGAATTCTTTATTGGCCAAGTGTGATTGGACACACAAGGAATTTGTCTTTGGTGCATATGCTCTCAGTGTACATAGAGAAAAAATAAAACACATTCATCAAGAATCATAAGATACAACAGTGATAGTCATAGGTTACTATGGTAATAAGCAATCAAATCGTACAGCAAAGTCTTCTGACTGGATCAGCATAAGAACTGGAGTCAATAAATCATTTTTTTTCTGTTAACAACCCTATAATCCCTTGCATCGGGTGGAGTTGGGGTGACTGATCGGAGCTCCAGCGTTTACTGGTCAGATGCCCTCCCTGACACCTACGTGGAGTTCGCAGCAGACAATTTACTCACTGAGCCCAGAGAGGGAAATATCTGCCCCTATCTAGGATCGAACTCACAGCCTCCTGATTCTGAGATGAGACCTCCACCTCTAGGCCACCGCGCCGCTCGGAGTAAATAAATCAATAAAAGAGGTAATTATCAGGTGTTTCAGGAGCAGAGAATACCTGTCAGCACTCTCGGCTGAAGGCGTCTGATGCAGCAAGCGGGCAGAACTGGTGGAACCCACAATGGGCCTGTTGAAAGAACAGCCAAAAGTTAAAGAGAGTCTTAGATCGCACAACAACCCTACAGGGTGGGTAGGAAGCCTACGCTGAAAGCCACAGAATGTAGACAGCTGTAGGGATGACCCTGGAGAAACTGCAGAGGCGGTTTCAAAAACACACTTCAAGCTTCGAAAGAGGGAAAACCTTAGGAAGAAATTCAGACTGGCTCTGTCTTATCTCTCTAGTGGACGAAGATAAGAAGAGGAGACCACCAGCTAGGTTTTTGGGATTCCATTACTGCAGGCTATCTCAGTTCAAGAGTTCCAGTCAAACTGGTAGCGTCCGTTTCCCAGTCTGTCCTGACAGATGATCTCCAAAGACCTAACTCCTATCTCATTCTTGGTTTCCTAAGGCTAATAGAAGCCATGAAAGAAATAGGATCATTCTAGGTCTTTGAAGATTTATGACTTGTGGCCTTCAACTCCCAGAATTTGTGAGCCAGCACGGGAGTTGAAGTCCACAAGTCATAAAGGCCAGGACTGGGGAACTATGGCCCTTTTATGACCTGTGGACTTCAACTCCCAGAATTCCCGAGACAGCCATGCTGTCATAAAAGGGCCATAGTTCTTGCTGGCTGAGGAACTCTGGGAGTTGAAGTCCACAAGTCTTAAAGTTGCCAAGGTTGGAGACCCGTCTTAGGCCATGGTTCAGGACTTGAGGAGGGTGGGAGAGGAGACAGAAAACACTGACCCTCAGTCCTGGTCTTGACTGGTAACTCTGTGAACAAGACACTGGCTCAGTTATGCAAAGGAGTTTCACAGAAAACTGCTGCTGCTATATTATTTATTTTTTCCGTTCAATTTCTATAGCTGCCCATCTTAAACAAGTGACTCCGGATGGTGAAGAGTCCTAAAAAGCAATTACAGGTAGTCCTTGACTTACAAGAAGTTGTTTAGCGACTGTTCAAAGTTCCAACGGCACTGAAAAAAAGTGACGCATGACCAATTTTCACACTTACGACCGTTGCAGCATCCCCATGGTGACATGATCAAAATTCTGATGCTTGGCAACGGACTCATATTTATGACATTTGCAGTGTCCCGGGGTCATGTGATCCCCTTTTGTGACCTTCTGAGTAGGAAAGTCAATGGGGAAGCCAGATTTACCTAACAACCACATGATTCACTTAACAACTGTGGCAAGGAAGGTTGTAAATGGAGGTAAAACTCACTTAAAAACTGTCTCGTTTAGTAACAGAAATTTTGGGCTCAATTGTGGCCGTAAGTTGAGGATTACCTGTAAAAGGAAGTACAACATAATAGGAATACACACACACACATACACACACATACACACACACACATGGTGTGTTTGTGTATGTATGTATATGTATGTGTGTGCATTCCTATTATGTTGTACTTGCTTTTACAGGTAATCCTCAACTTACGGCCACAAGTGAGCCCAAAATTTCTGTTGCTAAACCAGAGAGTTGTTAAGTGAGTTTTACTCCATTTTATGACCTTCCTTGCCACAGTTGTTAAGTGAAGGCCCAACCACAGAAACACACACTCTCTCTCTCTCTCTCACACACACACACACACACACACCCCTCTCTCAGAAAAATTATAACCATAGATATCAATTTAACTAAGAAACGGGGCCATTAACACATTTGGTCTTCGGCTCATGGCGGCCTTATGAAAACTCAACGGGGTTGTGGCCCTCCTAATCTCGGCAGGGAGAATATTCTAGAGGGCAGGCGCTACTGCAGGGAAGGCACATCTGCTAGTCCCCGCCAGCCGACATTCCTCGGCTGATGGGATCTACAGCATGCCCAACCTGCTGAACCAAATCGGATAAGGTAGAAACAACAGGGAGGAGACAGACAGTCCCTCAGGTAACCCTGTCTCGAGCCATGAAGGGCTTTAAAGATGACAACCAGCATCTTGTGTGTATGGGTTTTTATTTGTTGTTGAATGTTTTTAATATGTTTCTTGTTAATAGTTTTTATATTTTTATAATGTTTTTATTGTTGTAAGCCGCCCAGAGTCCTCCGGGAGTTGGGCGGCATAGAAATAAAACTAACTTAAACTTAACTTGAATTGCACCTGAAAACACACCGGCAACCGATGCAGTTTGGGTAACAGGAGTGTTGAATATCTTTCACAATTTACTACCCCGCATTCTGCACCAGTTGAAGCTTCCGAACGCTCTTCAAGGGCAGCCCCACGCAGAGCGCATTGTAGGAGTCCAGACCGATTCCAAAAACACAAGTGATTGTGCGCAAAGTCTCCCGGTCCAAGAATGGACAGAATTGGGATGCCACCCGAAGATGTGCAAAGGTGCAAAGTCAGATCCACGGGTAACTTAAGGCGATTGGGAAATACTCTCAACAAAAATGACTACAGGACTCCAACATCCTTCATCCATCCGTTCAGTTTTGGGGAAAAGGCTCTTTGCAGAGCTGACGTAGGCAGACTTACCTCAGAAGGAACAAGCCACGCGGGACCATGCGAGAAGCTGAAAAGAAATAAAAGGTTGATGTGAAACAGCGGTTCTCAACCTGTGGGTCGCGACCCCTTTGCGGGTCGAACGACCATTTCACAGGGGTCGCCGCGCGCGTTAGCCCGCCATTTTGGTGCCACCGTCACTGCAGGGGTGAAAAGGTCCCGGTTCGGCCGTGCCTGCGGGTCGCCGGACAGCTGGTAGCCCGGACGCCGCCATTTGGGTTCTTCTACCCTCTGCGCATGCGCAGAATGCTTTGCGCATGCGCAGAGGGTAAAAGAACCCAAATGGCGGCGTCCGGGTGGGTGGGCGAAGTCTCCANNCTTCGCCCACCCGCCTGCACAGAGGGTACAAGAACCCAAATGGCGGCGTCCGGGCAAAGTCTCCCGCTGCTGTCGCTATCAGCTGTCCGGCGACCTGCAGGTAAGCCCGAACTGGGAGCATTTCACCCCTGGTGCCACGCCCCCTTTGTCACCTCATCCTGCGCGGGGACGCGGCAGCGGGGGGGTCGTGGCGGCGGCGGGGGGGTCGCGGCATTAGAAAGGTTGAGAACCACTGATGTGAAAAGAAGAAAATATGGGCCAGAATAATAGGAGGCTAATGAGGGAGAAAAGATTCAGGAATTAACACATGGTTGGCAACAAGGCTTTTATCCAGAGAGAGGATGCCCAAAGGGCCAATGATATGAGCTCCTCCCACTATGGACTCAGCCAATGGCATCTTTATTCCCTCCTCCTCCTCAATCTGAGTGACAGGAAAGGCTTGCGGAGAACTCCAGAGGAGGCCATGATGGAACCATTTCCAACCTTTGTCTGGACTTTTGTATGGAATTCAACCACCATGGAAGCAAGTAGCAAATCTGGCTGGGGAATTCTGGGAGTTGAAGTCCACACCTCTTCAAGCTGCTGAGGTTGAGAAACACAGCACTAGAAGGGTCCATTCAAATCGTGACTCATCGCTGCCATCTAGTGGCCACCGGGATTTTGCAGCCCAGAGCATATCAAAAGATGGAGGTTTTTAAGAAGAGATTGGACAGCCATTTATCTGAAATGGTATAGGGCCGTGATGGCGAACCTATGGCATGTGTGCCACAAGAGGCAAGCAGAGCCATATCGGTGGGCACGCGAGCTCAGGTCCGCCAGCTGATTTTCGGGCCTACTGGGAGTCGGGAAACAGGATGTTTTCAGCCTCCGGAGGGGGTGGGAAAGGCCCGTTTTTTTGCTCTCCCCAAGCTCCAGAGCCTTTCTAGGAGCCTGGGGAGGGCGAAAACGGTCTTCCCCACCCCCGGAGGTCCTCCAGAGGCCGGAAACATTCCATTTGCCGACTTCCGGTTGGACCGGAAGTCCCGTTTTTTTGCTCTCCCCAGGCTTCAGAGCCTTTCTAGGAGCCTGGGGAGGCAAAAACGGCCTTCCCCATCCCCCCAGAGGCCCTCCGGAGGCCAGAAATGGCCCGTTTCAAGTTGGGTGTGTGTGTCATGTGCACATGCGTGGGGGGGGCCGCATGGAATTATGGGTGTGGGCACGGACGCGTGCAACCTCCCCCTTTTGGCACACGAACCAAAAAAGGTTCGCCATCACTGGTATAGGGTTTCCTGCTTGAGCAGGGGGTTGGACTAGAAGACCTCCAAGGTCCCTTCCGACTCTGTTATTTTATAAATCTATAAATTGAGGACCAAGTGGAACATTCCTGGAGGATAGATTAGTTTTTGAAAATTTAGGAACCCTAAATTAGGAATTAGAGTCCCTTGGGAGTTGGGCGGCATAAAAATGCAACAAACAAACAAACAAACAAACAAACAAACAAACAAACAAACAAACAAACAAACAAACAAATAAATAAATAAATAAATAAATAAATAAATAAATAAATAAATAAATAATAAATGGAAGGCTGAGTCAACCTTGAGCCTGGTGAGATTTGATCTGCCAAACTGCTGGCAGCCGGTGATCAGCAGAAGTAGCCGGCAGTACTGCACTCTAACCACTGCGCCACCGCGGCTCACTGTTTAAATCAGGGGTCCCCAACCCCCGGGCCGCGGTCCACTACCGGCCGGTGGCCTAAAATGTTTGTGGGATTTTTTTGTTGATGGAAACCTCAAGTGTCCTCTAGCAAGAAAGGGGAGAGACAGCAAAACAAGAATGCTAGACACACTAATTTTCTTATGTTCATGGGGGAATTAGTTTACCAATAAGGTCCTTCAATCGCAAAAGGAAAAGTTGGTATGACAGTTGTTTGTTGCTAAACAGAATAGAATAGAATAGAATAGAATAGAATAGAATAGAATAGAATAGAATAGAATAGAATAGAATAGAATAGAATAGAATAGAATAGAATAGAATAGAATAGAATAACAGAACTTGGAAGGGACCTTGGAGGTCTTCTAGTCCAACCCCCTGCTCAGGCAGGAATCCCTATACCATTTCAGACAAATCGTTGTCCAATCCCTTCTTAAAAACTTCCAGTGTTGGAGCATTCACAATTTCAGGACACAAGTCGTTCCACTGATTAATTGTTCTAACTGTCAGGAAGTTTCTCCTTAGTTCTAAGTTGCTTCTCTCCTTGATAGTTTCCATCTGTTGCTTCTTGTCCTGCCCTCAGGTGCTTTGGAGAATAGTTTGACTCCCTCTTCTTTGTGGCAGCCCCTGAGATATTGGAACACTGCTATCATGTCTCCCCTAGTCCTTCTTTTAATTAACTGGTTGTGTGCTTGTGTATCTGGCCTTGTTTTCTCTGTCCAAGGAAGAAACCATCTCCAGTTTCCTAATTCAGAGCTCAGGTTACAGCTTGGCCAAGATTACTGGATAGGTCCCTCGCTTCTGGTAAGTTCTTTCCAACCATTCAATATTTTGGGAGACAAATGTTTTTGAAGGTTCCTCTTACACTGAACTAAGAAGCCTATTCTCCCCCCCCTCCCATTGGCAGCTTCAACGTTCCTGCCCTGTCAGTCACAACAGGTAGACCAGACAGGAAACACAACCAGACACAGATAGTCCTTGACTTACAACCATCTGTTTAGTGATCGTTTGAAGTTTTTTCAACAACACTGAAAAAAGTGATTTGTGGCTGTTTTTCAGACTTACGACTGTTGCAGCAGCATCCTCATGGTCAAGTAATCAAAATTAGGGCACTTGGCAACCGACTCATATTTGTGATGATTGTAGTGTCCTTGGGTCATGTGCTCGCCATGTGTAACCTATCTTCCAACAAGCAAAATCAATGGGGGAAGCTGGGTTCGCTTAATGACCACATGAGTCACTTGACAACTGCAGTCACTTCTCTTAATAGTGGGGGCAAAAATGTCGTAAAATGGGGCAAAACTCACTTAACACATCCCTGGCTTAGCAATTGGGATTTTGGGCTTAATTGTGGTTGTTAAGTCAAGGATGTTAGTTGTTAAGCTAATTCTACTTTATTATAAAGCTACATTAACAGAATCTTGCAAGTTTGAAAGTACAGTTCTCCTGCCCTCTCCTTTATAGCTGGAGAAACAAGGGAGGGTCCTGCCGGGAGGCTCTTAATCTATATATATAAAAAAGCCAAATACCACTCACTCATCACGAAATCTCCAGAACTGTAAAGCCTACAAACTTGAAACTTGGCACGTATGTTCCTCTTGGTTTCTAGGTGCTCGCTATGAAAGGATTTTTCGAAATGACCATCAGATCATTAGTATTTCTTATACAGTATTATATTAACATGCTCTGATGCTATGGAGTTAGACATTCTACTCCCCCTCCCCACCTGAAAAGAACTCTGTTCCAACTGCCAGTTGCCTTATATTAACACGCTCTGATGCTACCCCTTTGCTAAACCGGGGGTGGGCGTGGCCAGCGTGTGACTCATCCGGCCTGCGGGCTGGGAGTTTAGACATTCTACTCCCCCTCCCCACCTGAAAAGAACTCTGTTCCAACTGCCAGTTGCCTTATATTAACACGCTCTGATGCTAAGGAGTTATACATTCTACATAAATTGTCAAGCTTTAGGTGTCAATGTATCAAGCCCGATCACATAGTTTCGTAGCGAAGCACGGGTATCCAGCTACTAGTATGTCATATACTGTCAAGGTTCAGACATTGTGCTGAGTTCATGGACTTTTAAAATATAGTTTATTAATTCAGTAGTTATGGATCCTCATAGTCATTTTGGCAGTAGTTGCTGAAGCTGAACTACTTTGGCCACCTAATGAGAAGAGAGGATTCATTGGAAAAGATCCTGATGTTGGGAAAGATGGAAGGAGAAGGGAGAAAAGGACGGCAGAGGATGAGATGGTTAGATAGTGTCACTAACGCAATGAATGTGAATTTGGGAAAACTCCGGGAGACAGGGGTGCCTGGTGGGCTATGGTCCATGGGGTTGTGATAAGTCGGACATGACTTAGCGACTGAACAACAACAACAGCTGCTTTTAGTTGTCATTGTGGGCGAAAGTGGGAACAGGGAATAAGAGGAGTACTACCTTGCATTCCTGAATGGAAGAGAGGATATCAATTGACGCCAACATGAATAAAACAGGAAGGCAGCCAGAAACCAAAGTCTGTTAACCTACTGTCCAGCCTAAGATGAGATTTGAAGATGATTCAAGGAGGGGTGTTTAGACGTGGGCAGCTCCTAAACTTTCGGGGAACTTTTTTCTGGGGGGGTGGGTGGGGAGGTGGCCAGAGATGTTTTAGAGCAGTGTTTCTCAACCTCGGTTATCCCAAAGGTGCTTTTTTCAAGAGGCAAAGAAAGATGAGAAAAACCAGAAAGTCCAGTTGCCTCTTGAAAAAAAGCACCTTTGGGACAACCATGACTGAGAATCTCCATAGATATCCAACCTTGGTTACTTGGAAGATGTGTGGACTTCAACTCCCAGAATTCCCCAGCCAGTTCTGGGAGTCGAAGTCCACATGCTTTGCAAGTGGCCAAATTAAAAAGCATTGGTTTTTAGAGGATCCTGCCCTGAACAGGGTTGGACTAGAGGATCTTTAAGTGCCCGCCAACTTGTCTATTCTCGGTTTGGGAAAATGGGGTGGATAGAACCCCCCCCGCACGCCCCCAAAAAGCTTCTCCCACGATTCACGCCCAACATCCGAC
>QLTV01009056.1:2721439-2786498 GCA_003457575.1 Thermophis baileyi
GCTGTGGTGCGTGCGGGGAGAGCTGCGGGGGGGGGGGGGGGAGAGAGGGGATGGGACAGGACACATCAAGGCAATGGCCGGATCCTTAGGGCAGGGGAGAAGCTGCGTCCAAAGACCCTCCTTAAGCAAGCAGCCGCCCGCCCTCCCCGTGCGCCTTTGCTGCACTTTGGCGCTCACTTGAGGGTCTCCCCACGCATGCGCACCCTCCTGGCCTCGCCTCAGCCAGCCAGGGAGTCGCGAGAGGGGGAGGAGGGTCGCCCGAAGGGAAGCCTCCGCCGGGGGTGGCTATGTTCCTCAACCAGCGCCGGAGAATCAGCCCCGGCTGCTTCTCCATTCCTGCTGTCGCCCTTACCTTCTCAGGCCAAGTGAGGGAGGGCAGGGCGAGGCCAGCCAGTGATGGGACAGGGAGCCACAGCAGGGGGCCCAAAGAGCCGCATGCGGCTCCAGAGCCACGGGTTGCCAACCCCTGGTTTAGAGGCCATGTTTGTCAACATGTTCAGGAGGAGCAGGAAGGAGGGGGCTGCAATTTAGTGGCAGAAGAAAAAGCTCTCATTCATATTCTGCTGTCTCCAAGAATGGCTAGGAAAAATTTCTACCTGAATCCTTGGAGAACTGCAATATGCTAATCTGGTCAAATACAAGCAGAGAGATTGAGCTTTACATGGGGAATGACTCAGTATAAGTCTCTGCTTATCTCCCACGCCCCCCCCCACTTCACTTACTTCTGGAAAAAGTACTTCGAGGACAAATTTGGCACTGTCTCTATTTTTAACCGGCAGCTTCTTGGCTCCGACTTCCCGATAAACTTTCTTTAAGTAGTTGAGCACAAGGTCCTGTTGGTAATCATCCTCCAAGTAGGTCTCCAGGATCAAATACCGGGGTGTTTTGAGGGATTTCCTCAGCCAGCGCGACTGTTTCTGGCTCTTCAGGATGGAGCGAAGGTGCTCGTCAGCTCCTTTGGCTTTTACGATGAACTCCACGATCTGCTTGTTGGCTCTGTCTCGGGCGGCTCGCGTCCGGTCAGGAAGAATTTTCTTCACTTGCTTTGGGGGCGTTATCTCAGCGAGAAGCTCCCCGCTGTCCAACACCTCCATTTGAGGGAAGCTCATCTGGGATAAAGTATGGAAGGATTCTTTTCGGACCGGAAAGCCTTGGAAAAAAGAAGCCAGGGTCTTTGCTCAAAGTTGGAACAGCACCTAAAACAGGGGTCTCCAAACTTGGCAACTTTAAGACTTGCGGACTTCAACTCCCAGAATTCATGGCTGGCTGGGGAGTTCTGGGAGTTGAAGCCCGTAAGTCTTAAAGTTGCCAAGTTTGGAGATCCCGATTTAAAAAGTTGCGAATCCCTATTTCTCTCCCTGTCGCACAACCACAGGTGGTCCTTGACTTATAACCAGTCGCTTAATGACCGTTCAAAGTTATGACAGACACACACACCCGAATTACATATGACATTTCAAGTTATGACAGATGCACACACACACACACACATACCCTGCAGCTACGTGATTCCATTTTGTACACTTGGCAACCTGCCCATCTTTATGGCTATTTGCAAGGTCCTATGGTCAAGTGACAATAATTTATGATGCCTTTTTGCCAGTTTTCGGCAAAAACACTCCCATTGGGGAAAACTGATCCCATTAATGATTGTGGCATCCATTTGAAGACCGTATTGTTTGCTTAATGGCCACCCTAAAAAGGGTAAAAAAAATTAGGTCCAGTCACATGATACCTCAACTTATGACTGCAACAACTTACAACTGTAAGTTCCGGGCTCAATTACGGTCGTAAGTCGAGGACTACCCGTAACAGAGCCATACAGATAACCTTCTCAGGATGGTGAGCACCAGAAGTTTAAAGAATGCCGATACATGGAAGTGCAGAAGGGCTGAGCATTGCTGATGACATCAAAACAGTTTTACAAGAAAAGAAATTCCAGTCTGGCCCCGTTGTCTTTTAAGTTGCTTTAATTTTGTTATAGAATGTACACACACACCCCTCTTCCAAGGAATGGGGCTTCTTAAGATACAAAATGAAGCTTACTCACTCATGTCATCAGCACAGTATTCCAGGAAGGATCCCACAAAAGAATGGCAACCTAAGAAGACAAGATGAGGATGTTATCCATTTTGCAGTCCTGTCCATCTCTTGGCAATTATAGGTCTCTCCATTTCTTCCCATCTTGCACTATTTCCTTCTATGCCAGTGATGGTTAACCTTTTTGGTGTCGAGTGCCCAAAGCGTGCGCGTGAATGCACACGTGTGTGCCCCAATCCCCAAAATGCGATGCGAGCGCCCCCGCGCATGCGACCCACCCCCGTGCATGCGCACGCGTTCCCTGCGCATGTGCCCCCCGTGCATGCGCCCTGGCCCCTTTTGGCTTCCAGGTTGGTGCAGGAGGCTTTTCAGGCCCAAAATGGGGCGCGGGGGGGGGGGGCTCACAATCTCTGCAGTTCTCCCCCCCCCCGCGCGCCCAGGCTTTGTCCATTCCTGCCTTCTCCAATCTCCGCAGTTTCTCCCCGCGCGCCCAGGCTTTCTCCTCCATTTCTGCCACGGAGAGGCACCTGCGGAGGGTGTTGTGGCCCACCAGCGTCCCATGCCGGTGCTCATAGATCCCGAGGACGATGAGGCGGTTGTGGCACGGTACCATTGGCCCGTGCACCTGGCGCCCGAGTCAGAGAGCGAGGAGGCTGAGAGTCAACCAGGGCCTTCTGTACCTCCTGAGGAGCCCATCAGGGCCGAAGAAGAAGAGGAGGAGCCTCTTCTTCTCAATGCTCGGGCACGCAGGGCTGCTAGAAGGCAAGAGTGGCTACTCAGGAGGAGGTCTCCTCGAGAGTAGAGCTGCAGGCTAAGTGGCCACACCCTTAGACTATTTAAGCCCTCACCACGCTGAGCCGTGTTGCAGGAAACAACCATTTGATATCCCTCTTGAACTTTGTGACTCCAGTCTGCTCATGTATTTGTTCCAGTACGGGTCTTGTTTCTAGCTTTGAAAAAAAGACTATTCTGCCTTTATTTTGTGTTCCCCGACTCCTAAGAAATTATTAGGAGATCTTTCTTCTTAGTAAAAGAACAGTGTTTGACAGTTTGTGTGTGTGTATTATTGGTGGCTCGTCGCTGGGGGCAGAACAGAGGGTGGAACCTGCGGAGATCGGGGAAGGCACGGGCGGCAGGAATGCAGGAGAAAGCTAGGGCGTGCTGGCGGGGAAACTGCGGAGATCAGTGAAGGCCCCACCCCGCGCATGCGCGGCAGAGTCCCAAAGACCAGCTGGCTGGCAGGAGGCGCGCGCGCATGCACGGTAGAGCTGGACTGGGGCGATGGCTAGCGTGCCCGCAGAGAGGGCTCTGCGTGCCACCTGTGGCACGCATGCCGTAGGTTCGCCATCACAGTTCTATGCTCTGGCTGGTGTCAACTTTGATGGTATCCAACCACCGTGTTCTTTGACGGCCTGGTTTCCTTTTACTGCTAAACTCTTCCAAACATAATTGCTTTCTCCCATGAAATTCCCCCACATTACATGGCCAAAATAAGTGAGACAGTTTTGTGATTTTTTTCCCCTTCCAGTGAAAAAGAGGAAAGAAAAATGCTCAAATTGGGGATGGATGACTGTGTGGAGAGGCAGTCCTGGTAGGCCTTGGAAGAATACAGGTATAATCTTATTTACTATCTACCCAAAGAGAAAATGATAGACTACAGGGCTGGACAATATCACTTAAGTTCAATGTTAATGTAAATCAAATAAGGCTTATCATTTTATTATTAGATTTATATCCTATCTTAATTTTATCAACTCAAAATACTGTATGTCAACTTATTTGCTCAGTGTTGATACAGGTAGTCCTTGACTTACAATCATTTGCTTAGTGGCAGTGTGAAGTTACAACAGTGCTGAAAAACGTGACTTATGATCAGTCCTCGCACTTACAACTATTGCAGCATCCCTACGATCATGTGATCAAACTTTGGGTGTTTGACAACTGGCATGTATTCACAGTCGGTTTCTGACAAGCAGTGTCAATGGGGGGGAGGAAGCCAGATTCGTTTAATGATTGTGTGATTCACTTAACAACGGTGGCAAAAAAAAATGCATAAAATCAGGTGTGACTCACTTAAACACCGCCATGCTCAGCCATGAAAATTCTGAAAATCCCGGGCCGTGGCATGCCAGAAACTGGGCCGCGCAAACAAGCGAAGCCCCATCTGCGGGATGCAGGCAGCACACGAAACCACGCCCCCTCCGGTCCGCAGAAAAACCTCTCCCCACAGAACCGGTCCCTGGTGCTCAAAAGGTTGGGGGTGCTGCCGTAGGATACAGGTAGTCCTTGACTTATGACCAGTCGCTTAGTGACTGTTCCACGTTTTGATGGACCTACCTGGTTATTCATGGCCCAGATTCAAAATTCCGATGGCATCCTCCCACTGCAGCCATGTAACCACACTTTGGGCATTTGGCAACCAGGCCAGTTTTACCGCTGTTTGCAGCATACTGCAGTCGTGTGACTGCATTTTACAATAACTTTGCCCCCAACTGGCATTTAATTCGAGTTTTCGGCCAAACCATGCCTATAGTGACCCATAGATTTGCTTAATGACTGCTACAAAAATGCTTGTGAAATTGTGTTGGTCCCGGCTTTATGACCTCGATGGGCAGCCTCTACTACGGTCATAACTCGAGGACAATATGCAGGTCTGCAAAGAAGAGTTAAAGGAGACGATGCAGTGGTAACAGAAGAAACTTATGACTACAATTCAGCCCAAAGTTTCCACTGCTAAGCAAGGCAATTGTTAAATGAGCTTTGCCCCATTTTACGACCTTTTTCTGCCACAGTTGTTAAGCAAATCACTGCAAATGTTAAGTGAATCATGCGGTCGTTAAGTGAATCTGGTTCCCCCCATTGACTTTGGTTGTCAGAAGCCAACTGGGAGGGTTACAAATAGTGATCACGTGACTCTGGGACACTGCAACTGTCATAAATACATGTCAGTTGCCAAGCCACCCAAATTTTGATCATGCGACCATGGGGATGCTGTGAAAAACGGTCATAAGTCCGTTTTTTCAGTGCTGTTGTAACTTTGAACAGTCACTAAACAAACTGTTGTAAGTCGAGAACCGCTTGAAAAGCTAGTTGGAACATCGCAGCTGCAAAATGCAGGAAAAAAGTTGACCAAGCCGCAAAAAGACGATCTGTCCCCCCAAACTCATAAATTTAGGATGGGCTTTAATGAGTTCCTTGGGCCTTTCCATCTTACCTACTCTAATTCTGTAATCTGCAATCAAGCTGATGCACCAGTCGAGTTCGTGGTTATAGTCCTCCCTGGCTTTCTCCTGCGAAGAAAAACAAGTCAGGCAAACAGGCTCCGCTTACAGAACAGGGCAGGGGTGTCAAACTCAAGGCCCGTGGGTCGGATCCGACCTGCAGGGTGGTTAGATCTGGCCCGTAGGGCCACCCTGGAAACAGTGAAAGACTGGCCCGCGGTACCTCTGCCAGTGAAAACGGAGCTCCGGAGGTCCTTTTCACTGGCAGAGGGCTGCAGGAGGCCGTCACAGCCGAAAATGGAGCCCGGGGAGGGGGCTGCATGGGCAGGGGTGAAATCCAGCAGGTTCTGAACCGGTAGCGGAAATTTTGAGTAGTCCGGAGAACCGGCAAATGCCACCTCTGGCTGGCCCCAGGAGTGGGGAAGGAATGGGGATTTTGCACTATCCTTCCCCTGCCACGCCCACCAAGCCCACAGAACCGGTAATAAAAAAATTTGGATTTCACCACTGCGCATGGGGTCCGTCGAGCTCAGTTTTCGCTGGCAGAGTGCTAGCAAAACAAACTACTAGCATAAGTGGATCCCCCCCACAGCCCTGCCCAGGCCACCAACACAAGTGACATCAAGATGGCCACACCCACCATGCCCATGCCCACATGGATACGCCCCACCCCCAACCCCCAAGGTCAAACACAACCCTGATGCGGCCCTCAATGAAATTGAGTTTGACACCTCTGGAATAGGGCCATGCAAACTTCCCAGAGCACCCATTCCTGGAGGCTTTACTCACTATCAGCGTCTGTTTCTCTTCGCAGTCAAAGTGCTTTAGGTTTCTGAGGGAAGTAGAGAACCTGCATCAAGAAGGGAGAGAAGACAACATCTTAGCCCCTCCCAGAGGAATGATTTTTTTCAGCCCCCTCCAATATCCAGACCATTAACCTTGACCATCTTAAGAAGTGTGGACAGCAATTCCCAGAATGCTGGCTGGGGAATTCTGGGAGTTGAGAGATACTGGCTTAGAACATGAACAGTCTTCCAATTGGGAAATTCTGGAATTTGTAAGCTCAGTTCCTTCTCCTTTGGTACTAGAATTTGGGGTGTGTGTGTGGTGTGTGTGTGATCCCAATGGAAATTAATGCCTTATGTTAGCTATTTGTTATGTTTTAATAACTTTTAAGGTCATTTCAGCACTAGGGACATAGCATCCTCATAGCATCAATCAGCTGTTGCTGAAGTCATATCAAGCTGTCTGCATCACCAACATTTTGACACAATGATGGTTGGTGGTTTTACTGTAACTTATACAATGAAGTAGAGCTAGTACTTCTGGGTGTGTGTCTTGTCTGGACTACCTCGCAAGGCTGACATCTATGATAAAACTAAAAGTGGCAATGCACATCCAAATGCTAACATGCCAACCAGTCCTCCAAGATGCCTAACCTAGATAGGTACATAAGTAGGTAGATACATACATACGGATGGAGAGATAGGTATCGGGAGGGAGAAAGGAGGGAGGGAGGGAGAGATGGACAGATATGGATAGATAGGTGGATATGGAAGTATAGATAATGGATATGCATGATTATCAATATGGATGGATGGATGTAGACACAGACAGATAAAATGGTAGATAATGGATAGATATAAATGGATAGATAGATATAAATGGATAGACAGATATGTATAGGTAGATAAAAGGGAGGATATTTGTAGCTCAGGATTAAAATGAGATGTCCTTGATGCTCTCTGAGCTTGGTTGTTTTGTTGCAGACATTTCATTACCCAAATTAGGTAACATCATCAGTGCTAGTGATTACATAGATAGAAATCCTGATCTCTCAAATTTAAATCTACTGCAAAACTGAAGTACGGATGTTTAGCCTGTGGGGATGCAGGACCCGTAGCCAAGAGGACGCTATAGGCAACCCCAGTTTTAAAACTATGTATATCCCTATGTTTATGGATATAAAGAGATTCCCAATGGAGAATTTGCTTCTGATATAAAATCACACACAATTTTTAAAAAAAAGATGGCTACAATTTCTCATGTACTCAAGATATTACCATAAGGTACACAGAAGCCTAGAGTTGATCAAGAAGATTCATTCCAAGTCAGGATCCTGGAATGTTCCTAGGCCTCATCCTGCTCAATCCTGGATTTACTTCCAGGAAGACTAACCTGACTCTGGAACATTCACTTTTGGAGAAATACAGGATTGTTCCAGAACGTGGATGAGTCTGGTTCTCACATGGTTACTACAAACTACCGTACTTTTCGGAGTATTCCACCCCTAAAAGAGGGTGGAAATGTTGGTGCGTCTTATACACCGAATACAGCCATTTTTGGCCTCCCAAAACCCCGCCCTGCACGTCCCTTTTTTGTCAAAAACAGGCCCGTTTTTCACAAAAACGGGGCGCGCAGAGGCTTTGGGAGGCCTGCAGAGTGCTCCTGAGGGCTGGGGAGGGCAAAAACGTGACTTGTGGAGGGTTTGGGAGGCAAAAAATGGGGGCGTTTTTTGTGAAAATGGGGGTGTTTTTGTCCTCCCCAGCCTCCAGGAGCACTCTGACGGCCTCCCAAAGCCTCTGCGCACCCCGTTTTTGCGAAAAACGGGCCCGTTTTCACAAAAATGAGATGCGCAGAGGATTTGGGAGGCCTGCAGAGTGCTCCTGGGGGCCGGGGAGGGCAAAAACCTTTTTTTTTTCTTGTTTACCTCTTCGAAATCTTGGTGCGTCTTACACGCCGGTGCGTCATATAGTCCGAAAAATACGGTATGCCTCCCAATCCATTTCTACACAGGCAAAATGGGCAGATGAGCCCTTTTTGGGCTCATCTATGGGGGAGAGACCATTTTCTGCAGAAGAAGCAGGGAGCCTTGTTTTAGACAAGGAAATACAGGTAGTCCTTGACTTACAAATATTCATTTAGTGACAATTTGAAGTTACAACAGCCCTGAAAAATGTGACTTGAGACTGATTTTCACACTTACGACCATTGCAGCATCTCCACGGACACGTGATGAAAATTCGGATGCTTGGCAACCGGCATTTTTTTTAAATGACCTTGTTCTCACGTGACCACCTTTGGTGACCTGCTGACGAGCAAAGTCAATGGGGAAGCCCGATTCACTTAACAATCTTCACTTAAGTTAGTGGTTACTAACTTAACCACTGTAGCAATTCGCTGAACGACTGTGGCAAGAAAGGTTGTAAAATGGGGGCAAAACTCTTGCTTAGCCGACAGGGAAATTTGGGGCTCAATTGTGGCCATACGTCAAGGACTACCTGTAACTCAGCCATCATCGGCAGGAGGTGCCAGAAAGGGGCTTCTCAACAAATAAAAGCAGAAGGAAAGGAAGGGAGAGGAGAGGAGCTCCACACCAGGGAATTAAAATAGCTTTATTTACCCCTTAGTTTTCGTGGCATCCATGCATTTCTCTATAAGGAGGACATTGGCTTTCTTAGCTTTCCGATTTACCTTTTTCACCTGCCAGAAGACAAGCAGAACAGCTGAACAGCTGGGAGGGTCACAGGTTTGCAATCAACGTATCTATTCAAAGGGACCAAGTACACAGACTGGTTGGCCCTGCCTGCATCCCTTTGCAGCACATTATGAGCTAATCAGGCAGGCAATACCTTATAATGAGCTGGATCAGGGATGGGCAACTATGGCCCCTTTATCACCTAGGCACTTCAACTCCCAGAATCCCTGAGCCAGCATGAAATTCTGGGGGTCGGAGTCCACAGGTGGTAAAGGGGCCATCGTTACCTACCCCCACCCCCCTCCAGCTAGGTCATCCCATGTGAGCACAATTAATTAAACACTTCAACTGCTATCAGTTTGATTTATTTTTTTAATTACAACTTTCTACCCCAAAGGTGCTCCAGGGTAATTTTCTCAACTTAAAACAATTTTGAAGAGGTGTGGACTTCGACTCCCAGAATTCCTCAGCTAGCATGAATTCTGGGAGTTGATGTCCACTCACTTTATGACCGTCTGGGGAATTCTGGCCAATTCCCTGCTCTGTGGACATTTGTATCATTAGTTCCCCAATGTTACTTCCAGGAAAAGGAAGATGCGATAAAATTGTGGCTATTTTGTGGTTGCTAGGAGTTGAAAATGACTCGAAGGCACATAAGCAATCAATCAATTATAGGTTGACCATTCAAGGATACAATGGCATTGAAAAAAGGGAGGGGTCCTTGGTGTGCGCTCTGAGCTTGGTTTTTTTCTAGCAGACATTTCATTACCCAAACTAGGTAACGTCATCAGTGCTACTAAGGAATGGAATTTGCTCTCAATTTATCCTTTAGCCAGCGGTGAAATCTACTTAACTTCCCTACCGGTTCGGAAGTGCTTGCTCGCTCCGCTTGCCCGCGTGCGTTTTCACCCGCGCTCCGCTCGCGTGTGCGCTATTTCACCCTCTGCACATGCGCAGAATGCTTTGCACATGCGCAGAGGGTTAAAAACAACAAAACTGGTAACATCCAGGCGGGTGGCCGGAGCCTCGCGCTGCCATCGCTGCCGGTTCTCCGAACCACCGGCCGCCACCGCTACGCCCAGACCGGGCCGAACCGGTAGCATTTCACCCCTGCCTTTAGCCTTATTAGCACTGATGATGTTACGTAGTTTGGGTAATGAAATGTGAATACGCATTTCATTACCCAAATAATAATGAAATACACATTTCAAGTATTTTACCAGAGATATTTCTATTAAAACAGGATACACTCCCATATATCCTTGGGAGTAAGGTGGGAACACCTACATACATACATCTTATGTATTAAAATTAACCATTTAATTGAGAACTTTAATATGGAATTAAATATCTGGATAGTCCCTCCAAGCATTTGAGCCAGCCCAGTTGGCATCTTTGTCTTGACCATCTATGGAGACTCTTGAATGAGAAGCAAAACATCTTCCAAAAAAAAAAACAAAGACCAGTTGCCTTTTGAAAAAGCACCTTTGGGACTTTGTCGTGACCCCCTTTTTTTTTGCTGATTAAAATGGAACGATTTTTAGATTCTGGGTGTAATTGTTGTATTGTTATTATTTTGGATGTTTACTTTGTAAATTCAAGGGGTCATGTTGTTACTCTGTGCACTTCCTAGAGTCACTGCTGCAAGATGGACAACTATATAAGCTGCTTCCATAAGTAAATAAATAATTAATATTCTTACCACAGCTGGCCAGTAGGGATATCTTGGGAGCTTGCACCAAACCATCATCCCGGCTTCAAAACAACAAGGTTCTACGATACACAGAGTTTGGAGAAAGGATTAAAACTGGAATAATACTCTTGCCAAGGAATTCCTAGTGAAACCTCTACTGTGCTGTTGTGCAGCCTTACATCAGAGAATTGTATAGAGAGCTTGCCACCTTCCCTGGTTTCCTCAATGTGTCTTCCAGCTTTATTGTTACTATTTTAGGGCACTGCTTCCTAACCTAAGTAACTTCCAGATGTATGGACTTCATTTCCCAGAATTCTCATCGGTTGCCATGCTGGCTGTGGAATTCTGGGATCTGAAGTCCAACATCTGGAAATTGCCAAAAACAAGAACACTGTATTAGGGGAAGGTGCCAATGCTAGATCACCCTTTCTCGATCTTTTACCCTGGAGGAACACTTGAAATAATGTTCAGTTTTTCCAGGAACTCTTGCATAAGCATTATTAGAAATATAGCTAGAGACTGTATGCACCCACCAAATTAAAAACAAAATTCCTAATGACTTTTAGCAATCTCTCATGGAAATGCAAAGCTTCATGAAACTCCATTTGGAAAGGCTGTGCTACAGCAACAAGGCAATGCCCCTAAATGAAATACAAATTTCAACACAGGTAGTCTTCCTTTAGCAACTGCTTCCTTTAGTGACCGTTCAGAGTTACGATGATGATGGAAAAATAACTGTGTGTCCCATCCTCACATTTACGGCCTTCACAAGTCTGGAACACAAAGGAAAACTGCAGTAAAACCATAAGCATAGCCATGCTTTCACTTAATGACTGAGCTGCCAGTCCAACTTTGGTCACTAGGCAAGGACTACCTTGCTTAGGGAATCCACAAAAAGCTGAAAGGGACGTGGGATTGAAGAGAGGTGAACTACACAGAGAGCAAAGCATCCATATGATGATTCCAGAAAGGCGGACTTCTGATGAGCGTGTTCATCTCACTCATTCGCAGAAACCGAATTTTTGGGGGGGGGGGGAAATGTGCGCACATCATGTACACGTGATGCCTTATTGTGGCTTTCCATTTTTAAAATAAATTTGATGCCTTTTAATCCTAGCAACTGCCTGGACAAGTCCGTGCCTCACCACGGCCAACTCGTCATGGGACAAGAGTTACATTAACATTGAAGAAATGGTGGAATAGAATCATTAAAGAAAGGATGCCAAAGAAGGGATGAAATAAAATGTGAATGACAAAAATTAAAATAGCTTTTTAATGATTTTAAATAATTACCATATTTTTCAGAGTATAAGACGCTCCGGACTATAAGACGCACCTACCTTTTTGGGGAGGAAAACAAGAAAAAAAAATCTGCCTCTGCCTCCCAGCAATTTGCCTCCTTGCAGCAAATAGCCCGTTTCAGTTTCACTTTCAGTTTCAGCACAGCCTGATTAGCACAAGGTGAAAAAAATCTGCCTCTGCCTCCCAGCAATTTGCCTCCTTGCAGCAAATAGCAAACAGCCCATTTCAGCTTCAGCGCAGCCTGATTAGCACAAGCAGCTAATTGTCGGTTGGATCAGCCTCCCGACGATCAGCTGTTTCAGGCTGCAAGGAATGCCATAGCCAATTGCCGCCTCCGCGCGCCCCATTTTCGGCGGGTGGGCTACATTCGGTGTATAAGACGCACCCAAATTTTCACCCTCTTTTAGGGGAGGGGAAGTGTGTCTTATACTCCGAAAAATACGGTAAACTGAATTGAATTGTCCCACAGTGAGTTGTCCCAGGGTGAGTTGTCTGCGGCGAATTGGCCGTGGTGAGTTGATTGTGGTGAGTTGTCCCATTTCGTCCACAGCAGGCTTAAATGAGACATAAGGGCAACCGTATCCCAGTGATCAAAGTGACACCCTCTCCCCCTTTACTTAGGTTTCAACACCCTTGTGGCTGAGCAAGTGAGCAGAAGAGACAGGGCCTTATTGGAGCGGCCCCAAGCCTTGGTCGACCATCGTTGTGGAGGTTCACCCCTCCCCCCCATCCAAGACATTATAATTCCTACCAGGTACTATAAGGTTTAGTTCAGCCATTGCGTATTTTTAAGGGAAACTACATTGATTCGGACATACAATATTTTGAAGAAAGCCGCAGGGGAAAAATAGTATCTACCTTGATGCAAGAAAATGCTGGGTAATTCCTCCTCCTCCTCTTCCTCTTCTTCATCCTTTGACTCTGGGTTTGGACTCACTTTCCTTACGGGACTCAGCTGCAGTGAAAGATCAGATGCCTGATCTGCTAATGAAGGAATACCGTGCCGATTTCAGTTTTACACATACAGCATTGGAATTCGCACTGACAAATCTCAAAGATGGGCCAGGAGATACTGCAGGCAGTCCTCGACTTATGACTGTGATGGAGCCCGGAATTACGGTCTGAGTCATTGCTGGTTGTTAAGCGGATCACCATGTGACCGTGCCCATTTTTTTTTACCTTTTTTTATTGGCGATCGTTAAGCGAATCCATTGTCTGCAATTGCCTTTTTTCTTTTTTTTTTTGCCAGAAACTGGGAGTAAACACCAGTTTCTGGCAAAAAACCCCAACCATCGTAAATCACATTCCCTAACCCTGGGACGTTGCAAATGGCTGTAAATTCAGGCAGGTTGCCGAGTGCTCAACAGAAGATCATGTGACTGTAGACCAGTGGTTCTCAACCTTCCTAATGCCGCGACCCCCGCCCCCGTGACCCCCACCTCGCCCTCTCCCCGTGCATGCGCGTTGCCAGCCACCAAGATGGCGGGCTGGCGCGCGCTGAGCGTGGCACCAAGATGGCAGGCTAGCGTGCGCTTAGGCGACCCCTGTGAAAGGGTCGTTTGACCCCCAAAGGGGTCGTGACCCACAGGTTGAGAACCACTGCTGTAGACCCAAGGGAGAGGGCGGCCATTGGGACGTCAATCCAGGTTGTGAGTAACCCTGGGGAGATCCATCGTAACTTCAAACAGTCACAAAGCAACCGGTCGTAAGTCGAGGACTTATCTGTAACCCAGTTTTACCTTTTAAACCAGACATTTCATATTTGTCTGGGTTTTGCTCTAGTTGCTCCCACAATATACGGGGAGAGTCTTGGGCAAAGAAAATTGTTTTTCATTGGTTTGAGACAAGCCAGCACAAATATACCAGGCAAAAGGGATTGGGGGGGGTAATGCTCCCCCTCTGCGCTTCCCCCAATAGAGGTAATTCCTTGACTTATAGCCCCAAGTGAGCCTAAAATTTACATTGCTAAGCAAGACAACTAAGTCAGTTTTGCCCCATTTTACAACCTTTCTTGCCACAGTTGTTAAATGAATCACTGAGGTAGTTACATGAATCTGGCTTTGCTTCGTCAAAAGGTGGCAAAAGGTGATCACACGACCCTGGAAACATATATGGTAAAAAAAAATATTTTTGCTTTTTTTTCCCCCATAAAAGAATCCATTTCCAGTTCATGGGTACCGGCCATACTGACTTACTTATTTGGTAAATAAAATTCAATTCATGGTTTTCATTTGATGATGATGGTATCCATTCAGTTGTGTCCGATTCCTGGCGATTCTATGGGGCCAGGTCTCTCCACATCTTTCGATCTTGCATTATTTCTTTGAGATTTTCTATGCTCTAGCTGGTGTCAGCTTTGATGGTGCCCAGTGTTCTTCTGCGTTTCCTTTTACCACTAACTCAGGGGTCGGCAACTTTAAACACTCAAAGAGCCACAAAGGTCCTAACCGGAAGCCCCCCATTCAATTCTGGAGCCGACCGGAAGTCCGGTTTCCCCCCCCCCCACCATAGAATCTCCTCCTAGCGCATCCTTTTTCCTCTACCTGTCCTAACTGAAAGCCCTATCAATTGTGGAGCCGACCAGCAACAGGGAGCCGCAGCAGAGGGATGAAAGAGCCACATGCGGCTCCAGAGCCACGGGTTGCTGACCCCTGCGCTAACTCATCCAAAAACAATGGCTTTCTCCAGCTGAATTCCCCAGCATGACATGTCCAAAATAAGTGAGACACAGTTTTGTGATTTTGCCTTCCAGTGACATGTCTGGTGTTATGCGTTCCAGTAGTTGTTAGTCACCTTTGCTGTCCAAAGAGGTTTTCATTTACAACCCTGATACTCTCTCCAATTTTTATAAAGCAAATATTTTTGCATGGGTTATTTCAAACCAAATGCTGCCCCAAAGGTACTTTTTTTTCAAGAGGCAACTGGACTTTCTGGTTTTTCTTTGAAGACATTTCGCTTCTCATCCAAGAAGCTTCTTCAGCTCTGAGTGAAAGGCTGCTTCATGATCTGGTATACAGGTAGTCCTTGATTAACGACTACCAGTTCAGCAACCATACAAAATCACAACAGTGCTGAACAAGTGACTGGTCCTCAAAGTTTTGATCAGCCCAGCATCCCTACGGTCATGTGATCGCAATCTGGGCACTGTACATTTTCAACTTACGACTGGTTGCTTAGTGACTGTCCAAAGTTATAACCTACCCCTCAAAAGGTACTTATGACTTGGTTCCAAAGATTTGCTGCCCGCTCATTTTGAACACTTGGCAACTGGCCCACATTTCTAACTGTTTATGGCAGGGGTGTCAAACATGCGGTCCGCGGGCTGGAGGTGGCCCACAATAGGCCGTGGAGTTGGCGTGTGGGCTGTCCTGGAGACAGCGAGGGACCAGCCCCTGCCACCCCAGCCCCAGCCACGCCCACCCTGGCCCCCCAAGGGCAAACAAAATCCCGACGCAGCCCGCGACAGGATCGAGTTTGACACCCCTGGTTTATAGCATCCCAGTCACATGAATGAGATTTACGCTTTTGCCAAGAACCGGCATTTACTTCTGGTTTTCGGCAAAACTGCACCACAGCAAACGATGAGTTTCCTTAAAGACCCCCCACATATAAGGTAATAAAATCACAACAGTCGTGTGGGTGATCTGCTTAATGACCATCACGACTTACAGTACGTCTGTAGTGGGCAGGCTCCATTACAGTTGTAAGTTGAGGAACACCTGCACAAACATTCAGGCTCAAATTCCCCCTCAGACGTGAAGTCAGTCACTTTCAGGCAACCCACTTTACAGGGTTGTTGTTGCAGACATAGGAGGCAGCGAGCTCCCCTTATAAGCCACTGTGAGCCTTCAGTGGGATATCAACTTAAAACAAAAATTGGATGAAGCCCAGCTGCGTTTAACTGGGCTGGGTTACAATTATGATTTGAAAACTAGACCACGACGACTTGTTCATGCATCAGATTCAGCTATAAGCTGCTCAAAGTGAGATGGATGGCAAATAAATAAATAAAAATAATAAATAAATAAGTTATGGCTCCCCCCCCCCCTTCTAATCAGTTGTGCCTGGTTCTCAGGGACTGCCTGGAAAAGTCCCTACAGTTTTCTTGGGAAGGTTTTAAGTCAGAGGTCTTCAAACTTGGCAACTTTAAGACTTGTGGACTTCAACTCCCAGAATTCCTCAGCCGGCTGAGGAATTCTGGGAGTTGAAGTCCACAAGTCTTAAAGCTTTGCTGGCTGAGGAATTCTGGGAGTTGAAGTCCACAAGTCTTAAAGCTTTGCTGGCTGAGGAATTCTGAGAGTTGAAGTCCACAAGTCTTAAAGTTGCCAAGGTTGGAGAACCCTGTTTTAAGTGGTTTGTTGTCATCTGCTTCCCAGGACTGAGAGAAAGTGACTGGTCCAAGGTCACCCAGCTGGCTTGGTGCCTAAAGGCTGGGGTGGGGGGTGGGCAGAATTCACAATCTCTCAGTTTCTAGCCTGATGCCTTTAACACTACACCAAAATTACTCTCTTTTTAAGTCATGGCTAGGAAGCTCCAATGGCTGCAGGTTCACACTGCATGTCAACTATGAGCCAGCAGTGTGCTGCAGCTGCCAAAAAAAGCCAACACAGTTCTAGGCTGCATAAACAGAGGGATAGAATCAAGATCACATAAAGTGTTAATACCACTCTATAATGCCTTGGTAAGGCCACACTTGGAATACTGAATCCAGTTTTGGTCGCCACGATATGAAAAAGATGTTGAGACTCTACAAAGAGTTCAGAGAAGAGCAACAAAGATGATTAGGGGACTGGAGGCTAAAACATAAAAAGAATGGTTGCAAGAATTGGATATATCTAGTTTAGTGAAAAGAAGGTCTATGTGTGACATGATAGCAGTGTCCCAATATCTCAGGGGTTGCTGCAAAGAAGAGAGAGTCAAGCTATTCTCCAAAGCACCTGAAGGCTGGGCAAGAAGCAATGGATGGAAACTAATCAAGGAGAGAAGCAACCTAGAACTAAGGAGAGATTTCCCGACAGTGAGAACAATCGATCAGTGGAACAGCTTGCCTTCAGAAGTTGTGCAGAGGTTTTTAAGAAGAGATTGGATAACCATTTGTCTGAAATGGTATAGGGTCTCCTGCTTGAGCAAGGGGTTGGACTAGAAGACCTTTAAGGTCCCTTCCAACTCTGTTGTTATTCTGTTATATAAACCCACACCTGTAGGACATGTCCAGGCTGAGCCCGAGGGAGGGGTTAAACGTCATGAGTCCCTTCGCACCTAGAAGTCCAGCCCACCGTGAATTCCTTATTTACCACCAAATTGCTTGAACTGTTAGTAGTTCAGATTCTTGTAGCGGGCTTAAGCTTACAGTAAATCTTTATACCTATTTGAACTGCCTGGATCGGCCCGATTTCCCTGGCGCTTCACTGCACTTGAAGACAGCACATGAACCCTCCCTCCACTTCTAGGTCTCTCCCCAAAACTCACCACTTCCCCCAACATGCCTTTTGCAGATGGACATCATCTTACCTTCCTTCTCCGCAAATTCTGGAAGCCAGCCTCCTCGAACTCCAGCTCTATACGGATCAGGCTCTCTTTTCAGTTCCCAAGGAGCACAATCCAGAGAAGGTTCTCTGTGGTCTCTGGGCTCTCTCCCACTCACGCACTGCGACCTCTCCAGGGAGGGTTCCTGAGTGGCCAGGATCTGCTTTGAGCAAGGGGCTTCCAAGCGCGGGGAGCGCCTGGTGCCCCTGGAGGGCTGCAGCCATTTCTTCCGTTTGCGGGCCTCTCGCTTGGCCGGGAGAGCATCTGCTGGCTGGGATGAAAACCCCTCGAGGGTGGGTCCCAGCAAATTCCTCCGCAGTTTTGAGGCAGCCTCGTCTCTTCCCTTTGCTGGCGGGAACCTGGGGCAGCACTTGTGAGAAGTAGAGTCCGGGGTGCTGGTTCTGACCAGCCGGTTTGAAGGCGCCTTCTTGCCAGATGGACCACCAACTTGCCGATGCTCCTTGGAGGCCAGGGGAGACCTCTGGGCGAGTTGGGGTGGTGCTGCAAGACTATGCGAGATGTTTGGCTTTGGGGCTTTCAAAACTCTGCCAGCCTCCCAGGCTGGCTTCCTGACACCTGGAAGGTCTCCCGATGCAGATGAGTCAGGTTTGCAGGTAGACAGGTTATTGGTTCTCGACTCCAAAGGTCTCAATGATGTGGCTGGAGACTCTGAAAGGGTCCTGCCTGCCTCCATCCTCTTTGTCCCACGGGGGCTTCTTCGGGGAGAAAGGGGTTCCTGGGGCACTGAGGATGGTTCTTGCTGTCCTTTCCCGGTTGACGCCTCTTCACTCCTTCGCCTAAAAGAGTCAGGACCTTTAGGGGCTGCCTGTTCCTTCATGATCTCCAGCAATTCTCGCAAGGCTCGACGGTAAGTTAATTCTTCTATCACTTTCTGGGCTTCATTGCTCGGACCTGGGAAGAGAGTCAACAGGGATCACCGGGGGTGGGGTGGGTTATTTATTATTTATCCAACTTATATGCCACCCATCTCACCTGGAGGTGGCTCTAGCTGGCCTACAACCCGTAAAAACCAATAAAAAAACATTAAAACACTAAAGCAATAAATGGTAACATTAGTTTAAAATTGACAAAGATGGGGAGGAAGGAGCAAGATGCACACAGGGAGAGGCAGGGTCTTATCTGAGTCTGTTAACCACCTCCAGAAGGATGCACTCCTATTGGGGCCCCAGGGCAGTTGGGAGAGCCAGGCAGAAGGACAGGAGAGTGGGGCAGGCCAATCCCTTTGGGGTGAGACTGTTCCTCACGTAACCTGGACCATTGCTATGTGGGGTTTTAAAGGTAATAACCAACACGTTGAATTGCACCCGGAAGCAAACCGGCAGACAGAACGGCTTGTGAAACCTCGGCGTAGCCTTATAGGCCCCAAGAACTGTCCGTGCGCCTGCATTCCATGCCAGTTGTAGTTTCTGAATACTCTTCAAGGGTAGCCCCATGTAGAGCATGATGCAACCGTCCAGGAGAGGGATGACCAGGGTTTGAATGACTGAGCGCTGGAACTCCTGATCCAGGAGTTCAGACTGTGACGGAGGAAAGAGTTGGTCAAAAGAAGGTAAGAGCGTCTATGTTTGGGGTGATTGACTTCTCCACTCCTTGAGGGCTTTAGATAAAGAAGTAATTAAATAGTATTCAAAAAAGGCACACACACACCCTGATACACACACACACACACAAGCACCAATTTTTCTAAAGTCTGATGGTTTGGAACAGTCACAATTGCCTTGGAATCCATTTTGGACAAAGAAAATGCTTTAAATAATGTGACTGGCTTAACTTGGGAGATATTGTGAGCTCAGTTCTAGATCACAGCAAAAAAGTGAATCACACTTTTTTTGTTTTGTTTCCCAGTGCATATAAAGGTTGTATTTATGCTATACTGTAGTCTATTAAGTGTACAATAGCATGCCTATGCTATTAACACTCTCATTCATGTAACTTTTACTCTGGGCAAAAAGGTGTATCGTAGGTCAATACTTTTTGAACCAAGGTAGCTCAAATGGGCTAACTTACAGAATGAATCCGAAATCTGGAATCCATGACTTCCATGGAATTGAAATACTGCCAATTTTATGAAACATTTTATGACATAAAAATGGTCATCATTTTATGACATAATATAAAATGTCATAAAACCTTTCCTGGGGTCAACTGCAGGATAATTTAAGCTTCCTTTTACACCGACCTGACCCCATCCTTGCAAGGCTTTTCCTTAAGTTCCCAAATGGGAAACAGAGAGCAACTGGGGGGGGGGGGAGAGAGAGAAAGAGAGAGAGGGGGCGCGCGAGGGGGGAAGAGAGGGGGGGTGAAGAGGGAGGAGGCGAGAGGGAGAGAGAGAGAGAGAGAGAGAGAGAGAGAGAGAGAGAGAGAGAGAGAGAGAGAGAGAGAGATGCTTTATACTCATCTGTGGAACTCACTGTCTCTGGAGGGCAAGTTAGCATTCACTTGGGTTTTTTTCCCCACTCTCCATTTTTAGGAAAGAGTAAAAACCTTCAGCATTTTACAAAAACGTATTTGAAGAAATATATTCCCTGCTGTATCATCCCAACCTTATTAAATAATCTTTTGTCACCATTTTGAATCTTGTAGCATCTATGTAACTATGTATGTAACTATGTATGTATCTATGTATGTATCTATGTATGTATCTATGTATGTATCCATGTATCCAGTCAGTCAGTCAGTCCGTCCGTCCGTCCGTCCGTCCGTCCGTCCGTCCGTCCGTCCGTCCTTCCATCCATCCATCCATCCATCCATCCATCCATCCATCCATCCATCCATCCATCCATCCATCTATCTATCTATCTATCTATCTATCTATCTATCTATCTATCTATCTATCTATCTATCTATCTATCTATCTATCTATCTATCTATCTATCCATCTGTCTGTCTGTCTGTCAAACCACCCATCCCCCTCACCAAGGCAATTTAGGTGGTATACAAATAAAAAATTAAAAACCTAAAAAAATTAAAAAGGGGCGAGAGATGTGAAAAATTAATTAAAACTTGTGGGGTGGGCTTTCAGGGCGCTAACTAGCCCCACTGTAGCTGCTTCTTGGATATGCCTCAAGCAAGGCCGCTGAACCAAATTTTGCACTGGTTTCTACCCTGGCTGGGGAATTCTGGGAGTTGAAGTACACACACATCAAACTTGAGAGGGTTGAAAAGCACCGGGTGTATGGAAGAGATGTGGGGAAAAAGGTTTTGATGCTATCGATCCCTCAGAACAACTTGCTTTTTAATGTTGTGGTTTTCTTTTCCTGCTTTTTATCTTGTGAAGCTGCTCAGAGTCCTTTTTGGACTTGGGTGGCCTAGAAACTGAATAAATTAGGGGGGGGGGAATGCAGGGAGGCTTATAAAAGGAAGTACACATGACCCCTAATTAACCAGAAGAATTCACTAGCTGAAGATATGGCCCTGCCAGGAATTTGGATAGTATCAAAAATGTATAAAGGGACCTCCGGTCAATGCTGGAAATGTGAAAAAAAAACATGAAGGGACATTTTATCACGTAGGGAGGACTTGTGACAAACCCAAGAAACTTTGGATATAAATATACCAACAATACAAAGAATTTTAAAGATTCATATTGTAACAAAAAGAACACCCTGGAGGTTTTTTATTGGGACTTATGGATACTAAATTATAAAAGACTCACAGAAGATTAATTTTATGTATGATAATGGCACCAAGATTATTAAGTGCACAAAGATGGAAGAGTAGTGAAATTCCCACAAGGCAGGAACAGATTGTTAAAATGACAGAAATTGGTCAGGGAGAAAACAACGTGTGTTTTTTTAAAGACTAGAAATATTTTACGGTTTTTTTGTTAAAGGAAGCCAAAATATTAATATGGATTTATTAATTGAAACACGTAAGAATTAAATAAAGGGTTGAAGGGATGTCTGGAAGAGGTAAGAGGGAAGGGATACGAGAGATTCGTTAATAACTGTGGAAGAGAAAAAAGGAAGTCATTATATTTCATAACTTTAGTTGTACTTTCTTGCACTTCTTTCTTTCCTCTTTTTTGTTTTCCCTCTCTTTCTTTAGATTTATTTTTTACTTTATGTAAAATTCTCAATAAATACAAATAAATAAAAGCCATTTGGATGGCTATCCAAGAGGTAGAATGAATTTATGGAGGGCAGATCTATCAAGAGCTTAGAGTCACCTTGAACCACGAGATGGGCAGCAAATAAATTTGATAATAATAATAATAATAATAATAATGTCCATCTGTGGTTCAAATGCCAAATGCAGGTGTGAACATCTGGCTGTGCAATGAGTCAAAATAATAACAACCACCATTCTTATTGGTCAAATGCAAAAGGCAGCTTTACTTGGAATAGCTTACATCCTGCAACGATACTTATAACACCATCAAAGATCGACATCTGCCTATTTTTCAGGTCCTTGGGAAAGGACTTGATAGGTGGATAAAAATGCCAAATCCAGATTCAACGTTTGGCTGACTGTGCAACAAACCATAATAATATTGATCCTAAAGATTCAGAATTAACCCCAAGCTTGCAATCTCCAGTAGGCTTGCAAATACCAGCTGCAGGGGAACAACAGAGGGAGAACACTATAATTTCATCTCGTGCTTAGGACTAACTTTCGGCCATACCTTCGGTCTCAGCCCGTCTCCTCATAGGTGTTGGTTGTGAGAAAATAGGTAGAAGGAGTATTAAGTACATTGCCTTGAATTGTACAGGTTGTCCTCAACTTACAACCACAATTGAGCCCAAAATTTTTGTTACTGAGACAATTAAGTGGCTTTTGCCTCCTTTTATGACCTTTCTTTGCCGCCGTTGTTAACTGAAGCACTGCAGTTGTTAAGCTAGTAACACGATTGTTACGTGAATCTGACTTCCCCATGGACTTTGCTTGTCAGAAGTTCACAAAAGGGGATCACATGACCCATGGGACACTGCAGCTGTCGTAAATATGACTCAGTTGCCAAGCAGCTGAATTTTGATCACGTGATCAAAACATGGGGGTGCTGCAATGGTTGTAAGTGTGAAAAACAATCATAAGTCACTTTTTTCAATGCCACTGTAATTCAAATGGTCACTAAATGAACTGTTGTAAGTCGAGGTTTACCTGTGCCAATACCTCACACTGGGGTGGGGGGTGGGAATTAAGATGCACCTTAGCCTGAACCACTCCAAGGCAATTTTTTTGCTTCCTAAATTATTTTTTCTTATAGGTAGCCCTCAACTTATGACCAATGGCTTAGCAATCATTTGAAGTTCAGATGGACCTCCCTGGGGTTATGGCCTGGCTATGAAATTCTGGCGGCCATCTTCCCCTTTGGTCATGTGATCACACTTTGAGTGCTTGGTAACCAGTCTGCGCTTACGGCTGTCTGCAACATCCCACAGTCAAGTGACGGTGTCTTATGACGGTTTTTGCTGAAAACTGGCATTCCCATCCAGTCAAAAAAAAAGTCATAAAATCAGGACATGGCTCGTTTTACAACTGTGATTGGCTGGCTCTATTACGGTCATAAGTCGAGGACTACTTATACTGGGCTTATCATGACCTGCTTGGTTCTCACCCAATTTATTGACTCAGCCTTCCATCCTTCCGAGGTTGGTAAAATGAGGACCCAGTTTGTTGGGGGAAATAGGCTGATTCTGTAAACCGCTTAGAGAAGGCTGTAAAAGCACTGTGAAGCGGTATATAAGTCTTAAGTGCTATTGCTATTGCTATTATTCTTTTCCTCTCAAGCTGTCTTTTGTATACAGGTTGTGTCCGGGGTTAAGAGTAACAGAATAATAGAGTTGGAAGGGACCTTGGAGGTCTTCTAGTCTAACCTCCTGCTCAAGCAGGAAACCCTATACCCGTGATGGCAAACCTATGGATATTGGTGAGCACGCGAGCTCAGGTCCGGTGCACGCATTTTCGGGCCAAGTTGGGAAACAGGCCATTTCTTGCCTCCGGAGGACCTCTGGGGGGGGGGCGTTTCCGCCCTCCCCAGGCTCCTAGAAAGGCTCTGGAGCTTGGGGAGAGCAAAAAAATGGGACCTCCGGTCCAACCAGAAGTTGGCAAACGGGCCATTTTCTGCCTCCGGAGGGCCTCCGGGTGGGTGGGGAAGGCGTTTTTGCCCTCCCCAGGCTCTTAGAAAGACTCTGGAGCTTGGGGAGAGCAAAAAAAAACGGGACTTCCGGTCCAACCGGAAGTTGGCAAATGGGCCATCTCCGGGGGGGCTGCGGGTGGGTGGGGAAGGCCGTTTTCGCCCTCCCCAGGCTCCTAGAAAGGTTCTGAAGCCTGGGGAGAGTGAAAAACGGGTGTGCCATCGCGTGCCAGGAGCGAGGGGGAGGGGGTCTCACGCGCATGGGGGGGGGCGCATGGAATTATGGGTGTGGGCACACGCGTGCATGACCCCCCCGTGCTCCCCCCCCCCTTTTGGCACGCGAACCAAATAAGGTTCGCCATCACTGCCCTATACCATTCCAGACAAATGGTTGTCCAATCTCTTCTTAAAAACCTCCAGTGTTGGAGGAAGAATGAGTTCTGTTCCTAAATCTGTTTTTAATCTGTCTTTAACTCCAATTTGTATGTAGGTTGGATGGCATTGTTCTTCCTCAAGCCAACAAACCGCTAAAGCCACACAATGCTTTCAGGAACTACTGAAAACGGGCCGTATATTAAAAACACACCGCAATGCTTGGTTCCTGCAAGCATTGTGCGGTTTCAGCAGTTTGTCGGCTGGAAGGGGAACACTGCCTGTCATTTTTTGTAATAGACAGCCTATTCATATCTTGGAGTTGTCCTTAAGTCTAACCCATTCTTACATTTTCAAAGAAATTTTTTTTAAAAAAATCAACAAAACAAAAACACACTAAAAGTGCTATAACAAAAAAGTTTTTTAAAAAATTATATCTCTCCCCCCCCCCAGTCCATTAGGAACGATGACGTAATTTTATCCCTGAGTATGTTCCCATCCCTTTATTCCTTTTCTTTGGAATTAGATCTTTTATGGATGCAAATCAGTGTTATAAAACAAAAACCATTGTGAGAATTTTGACAAAGAAGACAGCTAAACACAGCAGAATCCAGAGAACCGTTTTTAACAAGAGTTTGCCTGTCTTCAGCTACTTAAGTCTAGCCCCTCGTTATCTAGATGACTTAGGAAAACAGACAACATGCAGGATTTCATGGTCACGGCTGAACAAATAAAAGAAAAACATACCCAATTGATTTGCGATATCTTCAATGCTTTGTATTGTCAGAGGAACAATATGGGTGACACGCATGGTAACCCTTGAAAAAGGGAGAAAGAAAAGCATTAAACTTTTGGTTTTACGTGGTCAAGAATGCTTTAGTTCAACAGCTGTGATATTTTTAAATAAAATAGACTTCTAACCCTAACCCTCTTGAGCAAATCACCACCACCACCTTCCCTTCCCTAGCATTGTCTTTGATAGGATTACAACTCTAAGATTGCTTGTCAACATTTGGCCAGCCTGTAAATAGCTGTGACTATTCCTGTTTATCCCAAATAACATCCCATAAGGAATTTATTTATTTTTAAAAAAAAAAAAACAGAAGAAAGACCAGGACCTGGGGGCTTTAATGGATTTATTTTGCAAATCAAAGTCAAACTTACTGGTGATATAGACATATAAAAAAGCAGCGTAAGAGGCTGCAAATCCTCAGAAACTTAACTGTTTATTTTCAGCAATAATTTTGAGCCGAATGGAACCGAGCTTCTCAGGAAGCAGACGCCCTCTGGAACTCTGGCTTCTAGACAAGATCTGGAAGGTGGAAGAAAAAGTATGGATTTTTTTTTTTAAAGGTCCAAATTCCGAGAAACAGAAAATCCAGAGAACTGCAGCAGAGAAATAGAAACGTACTTCTATTGTGAGAAATGCACAATACAGAGCACTGAAGTTGAGTTTTTGTTTTTTGTTTTAAGTGTTCTTCAGAGCTCTCAAGGCCAGACATTTTCCATTCCCATGCAGGTGTGGAAGAAAAAAAACCCTGAAAATTGATAGCCTATCGTGAGAAAATAATTAAGATGTGGGGAAGAGGATGTGATACTTTAGTCCAGAGGTCTTCCAACTTGGCAACTTTAAGACTTGTGGACTTCAACTCCCAGAATTCTCCAGCCAGAAGTCCACAAGTCTTAAAGTTGCCAAGTTTGGGGACCCCTGCTTTAGTCAGAGTCTGAATTGCAGCTACATTCCAACATGAGTGAAAATGTAGAAGACAAAGAAATTCACCTGGAGACTCCGTGTGTATACATATAATTTTCTTGGCAACAATATGAGCAAAACAAGCAATACAGTTTGGTCTAGTGGTTAAGGTACCAGGCTAGAAGCCAGGAGACTGTGAATTCTAGTCCTGTTTCAGGCACAAAAGCCAGCTGGGTGACTTTGAGCCAATCACCAGGAGATAAGTACTAGTCCTGCCTTAGGCAAGAAAACTGGCTGGGTGACTTTGGCAAGTCTCTCTCAGAGTGAGGTGAGTTGTTGTGGAGAAAATAAGATGAGGAAGAAATATTAGATATATTCTCTGCTTTGGGTTACTTATAAAGTAATAAAGGCAGGATAAATATCAAATAAATAAAGACAGTGGCTTGCTATAACCCCCACAACTTGGCCAGTGGCACAGCTGGTTGGCCTTTGCAGAATTCTAAACAGGGCCAGGCCTGGTTCACTCTTGAGATGGGAGACCACAGTGAAATTCTAAGTCTGTAGTCTGGACTTGAAAGCCAAACAAATATATAAGTAGATAAATACATGAAAACGTGTCCTAGAAAGCAGAGCCACAGACCACTTGTATGATTGCCAAGAGGTCCATGAAGCCACCAAGAATCACGTCTGACTCAAGGGATTTTTTTCCCCTTTGTATTAAGCTATCACAAACCATGATTAGACTCTGTGGGATTTGCAGAAGAAGTCGTTCATGTCCCTACATCCCAACGTTATTTACCATTCCCAAATTATGGGCAACTGGGTTGGAAATGACACCCTTCTAATGGGAGGAAGCCTTTTAACGTAACAGGTTGGCCCTTTGCCTTTGGTTAAATATAGTTTGCAACCAGAACAAACAAAACCCAAAACCAAATACAGCTGAACTGCCACCTGAGCTTGAATGGGTAAAGTATTTTTAGCCAATCTGGATAGGACTCTTCCCCAAATCAGAAATAATCAGGGTTGGCCCATTTACATACCTGTGCTGGCCATAGCCGCTTTTTCCACTTGCAAAAGACATATTCTCCTTCACTCATCATCATCTTTGTTGGATGTCAGCTGGGGATTCAGGTTAAAGGCTTGCTAGCAGAGATGTTCTAGGTTACAGTAACAAATAAGTCATTGTACAGGTAGTCCTCGACTTACAACAGTTCATTTAGTGACTGTTTGAAGTTACAATGGCACTGAAAAAAAGTGAGTTATGACAATTTTTCACAATTACGACCGTTGCAGCATTCCTGTGGGCATATGATCAAAATTCGGATGCTTGGCAACTGACTCATATTTATGACGGTTGCAATGTCCCAGGGTCATGTGATCACCTTTTGAGAAGCAAGGTCAATGGGGAAACCAGATTCAGTTAACAACCGTGTTACTAACTTAACAACTGCAGTGATCCACTTAACAACTGTGGCAAGAAAGGTCATAATATAGAGCAAAACTCACTTAACAACTGTGTCGCTTAGCAACAGAAATTTTGGGCTCAACTGTACTGTACGTCATGGACTACCTGTACTCCATTCCATAAAATATTCATCATTGGTAGTATCCACAGTAATTTTTATTCCACATTTTTTCTAGATCAACCCCAAGGAATTCCACTAATAAAAATATTTATTTGTTCACACTGATATGCCAAAAAATAATATTTAGAATATTTAGAATCATAGAATCGCAGGGTTGGAAGGGGCCTTGAAGGTCTTCTAGTCCAACCCCATGCTCAAGGCAGACTTTATACCGTTCTGATCAAATGGTTGTCCAGTCTATGCTTGAAAATCTCCTGTGATGGAGCACCCACAACTCCAATAGGGAAGCTGTTCCATTATTTTATTTATTTGTATCCCGTCCTTACTATTTTTACAAATAACTGAAGGTGATAAACATAGACAACACACCTTCTTCCTATTTTCCCTAACAACAGCAACCCTGTGTGTTGGGCTGAGAGAGAGAGAGAGAGAGACTGACTGGCCCACTTGCCCTGTTGGCTTTCATAGCTATGGTGAGTTAATTGTTCATTTCTTAAATTTCTCATTAGTTTCAGATTCATTCTTTCTTTAAGGAGTTCCACCCACTGCTTCTTGTCCTGCCCTCTAGTGCTTTGAAGAATGGGTCGACCCTCTTTTCTCTGTGACAATCCCTCAAGTACTGGATGACAGCCGTCATTTAATTTAATTTAATTAATTGTATTTCTATGCCGCCCAACTCCCGAAGGACTCTGGGCAGCTCACAACAGGGTATAGAAAATACATTTAAAACATCATAAAATATTAAAAAAACCAGTTAACAATCACATACATATATATCATTCAAGGCCGGACCTCGCAAATTGCGAGATCAACGGCCCCAAGCTTGCCGGAAAAGCCAGATCTTCAATGCTTTCCGGAAGGCCAATAGGGTGGGGGTGGTCCGGATCTCAGGGGGTAGCTGGTTCCAGAGAGCCGGGGCAGCCACAGAGAAGGCCCTTCCCCGCGGGCCCGCCAGCCGACACTGCTTAGCTGACGGGACCTGGAGGAGACCAACTCTGTGGGATCTTACCGGTCACTGGGAACTATGAGGTAGAAGGCAGTCTCGAAGATAATGTCATGTCACCTCTAATCCTTCTCCTTGATCTGCACCACACAGCAGCAAAGGAGGTTAGGCTGGAATAGAACTGATTGGCCCAAACCCATTAACTGTAATATGTTTGGCCAAGTTGCAATGAAGATCTTTTGACCAGAGAAGATGTTCTAAACCAACAGCAGAAACTCATTCTGGCTGCAACTGCCCAAGCAACGGACAGCAGAATTCTGCCTACCTAAGTCTGACTGGTTTGAAAACCAAGGGGATTTGATTAAAATTTAGATGTCCAACAGGAACCCCAGATACTACGCAGAGAATTAACCCTTTTGATTTTTTAAAAAAATCTCGCCTTTATTATTTTTATAAATAACACGGTAGCAAACACACCTAATATTTTTTCCTCCTAGGAAAAACTAGAAACTTAGGAGAAGGCAGGAGAATTGGTCCGTTTGCCTTCAGTGATGAAAAATATGCAAGATAAAAATCTAAAACAAACTTTCAGAAAGCCAAACGGATAGATATTTGCATACTTTCTGGCTGGCTAAATGTACTAATTGATATAAGTGGAAGGGCACCCACCGTATTGGTCTTCCATTTGGAAAGCAACACGTCACATCTGGAGTCCTCACCGAGGATTATATCAGAATCTATAAATATTTTGGCCACCTAATGAGAAGGAAGGACTCACTGGAGAAGAGCCTAATGCTGGGAAAGACTGAGGGCAAAAGAAGAAGGGGACGACCGAGAATGAGGTGGCTGGATGGAGTCACTGAAGCAGTCGGCGTGAGCTTAAATGGACTCCAGAGGATGGTGGAGGACAGGAAGGCCTGGAGGAACGTTGTCCATGGGGTCGCGATGGGTCGGACACGATTTCGCAACTAACAACAACATATACATGAGATGGGCAGTTATATAAATGTATCAAATAAATAAGAAAATTTCCCCGCTGGGGTAAGAAAATGTGCACTGGGAAGGCCGGTTTGCGTGTTAAAAAATTAGGGAAGCAGCAGAGCACTTCAAAATAATCTCATGTACCTTTCAACTACGTAATGCAATATATATTTATATAAAAATAAAGGTAGCCCTTGGAATTGGCACTTAGCCACTAAGTCAAATCACGACTATCCCTATGATCTTACATCTGCTTTCTTTTGCTGTACCGCCCTGCAAAGCTCATAAAGGCAAGGGCTGGTGGCACTTTGTCATCCCCGTCGTAACTGCGAACAGCTGCTGTCTGAGGTAGTCACGAAACAAGGACCGCCTGCACTAGTTTCCATGAACTTGGTGAAAGAGGTGCAGTGTGAGACAAGGGGGCTGTTATGGATTTAACAAATACTTTGTTTTCTTTTTAAATCTCATTCTCCCCAGGCAGATGGGCTATGCCCTCCGCCCACATCAGAGGAAGCTGAGAGAAAGAAGATCCACCAGTGTTTCTCCACCTGGGGCATTTAAAGAGGTGTGGACTTCAACTCCCACAATTCCCCAGGTTGAGAAACACTGCACTAATGTGTGAAGTGGGTACAAAAGGACTCCCCCCCCCAAGATGAGGCTACGGTACCCCTTAACCCAGAGGTGGGGAACTATGGCACCTTTAAGGACTTGTGGACTTCAACTCCCAGAATTCCTGAGCCAGCATGGCTGGCTCAGGAATTCTGGGAGTTGAAGTCCACAAGTCCTAAAAGGTGCCATAGATCCCGATCCCTGCCTTAATCGCAGAGGCAACCCTCTATTTTTTGGTTCCCCCCCCCCCCCCTACGGCCCACTACCCAAGTTACTGCGGAAGGCTGGAGAATCTGAAGTAAGGCAATCCACTCCCATGGAGTGGAGCAGGAGAGGGAAATAGCCACAGGTTAGCCATATTTAAGGGGGAAGGAAGTCTTCTTCCTCTCTACCCATGGAAGCAGCCCCCTCCCCAGGGCAGTCACCGCAACCCTTCTTTTTTTCCTTCCGTCTTTTTCCCCAACCACCAAATTGGGGAGAGCGGGACTCGAACTTACCACACCCAAAGCTTCGTCCTTCCCTTCTCGGTCGCATTTGAAAACTGCAACGCATAGCTCCGCCCCTTCCTCTCCGCTCCGCCCCCCTCCTCCAGACTGTTGAGGCAGAGAACTGGGGCTGGCCACGCCCCTCCGTCTTTTCTAGTGGAGCCCCGCCTCTTTGAACCTCACTCGGGCTCTACATTGGGTGCGGGTATCCCGCCCTTTGCCTTCCAGCTCGGGCACTTCCGGATTCTTCCGCCCTTTCCTCATTTGTTACTGGAGTCTCCGCCCACTCATTAGAGCAGGGCCAATCGTCTCGAAGGATTGGTTCCCTCCTTTCTCTTCCCCCCTCCCCCAAAACCCTTGATAGCAACTCAGATACAACGCAAGGGGCGGGGTTAGCGGTAGACACAGCACGTGGTTCATTTAAGGGGACAAAATGCGCGTTTGGTAACAGAGGGACAAGTCAATCCGACCTGAGGGTGTCCTTCCTTCCCCTTCCTTACCACCAATCAGAATGGAAAGCGAAACGTCAATCTCGGACTCAATTTTGCCCTCCCTTCGCTTCTCTAACGACCGCAGGCCCTCCCGACCTTTGCGAGACACAGCTGTTACGCGCTCTTTGCGGAGGCGGCTCGAGACAAAGCAGCCAATCACAGAAGACCTTTGGTTATGCGTTGCCTCCTGAATGGACGCTTACAGATTAACAGAGTTGGAAGGGGCCTTATAGGTCATCTAGTCCAACCCTCCCTACAGGAGACCCTACACCATTTCTGGCAAATGGCAGTCCAATCTCTTCTTGAAAGTCTCAAGTGATGAAGCTCCCACAACTTCCGAAGGCAAAGCTGTTCCATCACACCCAATTTATTCCCGTCCTACCAAGTCCCCCCCCCCACTTTCCGCCTTTCTTATCTCATTTATTTTCTCAGAGTGAATTTGGGGTTAGGATACCCTGCAAGACGATGAAAGCACAATTAAAAGAGGAGTGGCAGCAATGCACACTGTGATAACTTTAATGTTTTTGCAAGTTGTAGGAAGCTACTTCCTTTAGTGACAATTGGAAGTTACAACCGCACTGAAAAAAGTGTGACCGTTTTTCACACTTACGACTGTTGCAGCATCCTGATGGTCATATGATCAAAATTCAGATGCTTGGCAACTGACTCATATTTATGACGGTTGCAGAGTCTCAGGGTCATGTGATCACCTTTGGCAACCTGTCGAGCAGAGTTCAATGGGGAAGCATGATTCACTTAATGACTCTGATTCGTTTAATAACAGCAGTGATTTGTTTAACAAGGGTAGCAAAAAATGACATAAAATCAGGTGCGACTCACTTAACAACTGCCTTGCTTAGCAACACAAATTCTGGTCTCAATTGTGGTTGTAAATTCAGAATTATCTGTACTTAGGAATACAAAGGAACTATACTGAATAGGGCTTACTGCCTATGAAGAATTTTGGCTTAAGTCTTAAAATGAAGCTTTCGTCATCAAGAACAGGCAATAGCAATAGCACTTATAGACTTATATACCGCTTTACAGTGCTTTACAGCCCTCTCTAAGCAGTTTACAAAGTCAGCATATTGCCCCCAACAATCTGGGTCCTCATTTTACCCACCTCGGAAGGATGAAAGGCTGAGTCAACCTTGAGCCTGGTGAGATTTTAAACCGCAGAACTGCAGCTAGCAGTCAGCTGAAGTAGCCTGCAGTACTGCACTCTAACCACTGCGCCACCTCGGCTCAGGTAGTTCTTGACTGTCGACCACAACTTTTTTGTTGCTAAAATAGCTGTTGAGTTCTGCCCCATTTTACAACCTTTCTTACCACAGTTGTTATAGCAATAGCACTTAGACTTATATACCTCTTTATAAAGCTTCACGGCCCTCTCTAAAACAGGTTACAGAGTCAGTATATTACCCCCAACAATCTGGATCCTCATTTTACTGACCTCGGAAGGATGGAAAGCTGAGAATCGAACTCCTGACAGTCATCAGAATTAGCCTGCAATACTGCATTCTAACCACTGTACCACCATGGTTCTGTTAAGTGAGTCACTGCAATTGTTAAATTAGTTGTTAAATGAATCTGACTTCCCTGTTGATTTTGCTTGTCGGAAGGTGGTAAAAGGTGATCACATGACCCCGGGAGTCTGCAACCGTCATAAATATGAGCCAGTTGCCAAGCGTCTGAATTTTTGAATTTTGATCATGTGACCCTACAGATGCTGCAACAGTCGCTGTTTTCAATGCTGTTGTTAACTTTGAACAGTAAATGAATGGTAACAATCCTTACTACAGGTAGTCCTCGATTTACAACAGTTCATTTAATTACCGTTCAAAGTTACAATGGCACTGAAAAAAGTGACTTATGACCTTTTTGCAGAGTTACGATCTTTCCAGCATCCCCATGGTCATGTGATCAAAATTCAGACGCTTGGCAACTGGCTCATATTTACGATGGTTGCAGTGACCTGGGGTCATGGGATCCCCTTTTGCGACTCTCTGATAAGCAAAGTCAATGGGGAAGCCAGATTCACTTAACAACTCTGTTAACTACCGTGTTTCCCCAAAAATAAGACCCTGTCTTATATTTTTTTGAACCCTGAAATAAGCGCTTGGCCTTATTGCCATGCACTCAAAAGCCCGATTGGGCTTATTATCAGGGGATGTCTTATTTTGGGGGAAACAGGGTAACTTAAGAACTGCAGTGATTCACTTAACATCTGTGGCAAGAAAGGTTGAAAAATGGGGGAAAATTCACTTAACTGTCTCGCTTAGCAACAGAAATTTTTGGCTCAACTGCAAATGTTGCACATATTGTATACAACCTGTGAAAAAGAAGTGAGGACCCACAGCTCTAGAACAGAAACTGGCTGTTACATCCAATCTCTCTCCTATGAAGTACAGGTAGTCCTCAACTTACAACCACAATGGAGCCCAAAATTTCTGTTGCTAAGTGAAACATTGGTTAAGTGAGTTTTGCCCCATTTTACGACCTTTCTTGCCACGGCTGTTAAGTGAATCACTGCAAAAGTTAAATTAGTAACCCAGTTGTTAAGTGAATCTGGCTTCCCCATTGGCTTTGCTTGTCAGGTCGCAAAAGGTGATCACATGATTCTGTGACATTGCAACCGTCATAAATATGAGGCAGTTGCCAAGCATCTGAATTTTGATTACGTGACTATGGGGATGCTGCAATGGTTGTAATTGTGAAAAATGATCATAAGTCACTTTTTTCAGTGCCATTGTAACTTTGAACGGTCACTAAACGAACTGTTGTAAGTTGAGGACTACCTGTAGAGCAGGGGTCCCCAAACTTGGCAACTTTAAGACTTGTGGACTTCAACTCCCAGAATTCTCCAGCCATTTCTGGGAGTTGAAATCCACAAGTCTTAAAGTTGCCAAGTGTAAAGACCTCTGCTGTAGGAACTAAGCAAAGTTTAAAAGAAACATCGATGCACTTTCCTGCCATTAAACAGAACAACATCCAGATGTGAACTGGTGGGCAATAGTTGGATCTGAAGCTCCTTGCATGTGAATGGTGCCTATGCCCGATCAGAAGCACTTTTATCCAGGTTAACCCGACACTCCCAGCTATGTCTACTCCAAAAGAAGCAAATTAGGAACAACAAAAACAATCTAATAAAAAGCACAACACAAACCCACCTGGCATCCCTAAATCACTTCCACAATTTTAATCCCATCGGGTTATTTGGATTAATGTATTTATTTTTAACACGTAACACGAAACAGTATCTTGGTTAATTGAAAACATAATTGTATTCACAAGCCCTTTAGGATTATGGTCATCGTAGGAAGCATACAATTTTTCAGTGATGTATTTCCCCAACCCTTTATTAACCCATGTAAAATCTTTCATTTACGACATTTGTGCCACACTTTTCTTCCAGTCGTAACCCAAGTTTAAAAAAAGCTTGTGCAGTGGTACTGGTGAGAATGCCTAACCTAATCTCACTAAGTGAGCCTTGAGCTGGAGGGAAAGTACAGGCAGTCCTCAAGTTATGACCATTCCTTCAAAACCATTCAAAATTATGATGGCAATGAAAAAAGTTACTTAAGACCTGTCCTCATGTACGACCATTGCTGCATACCTGTCGTCACGTGACCAAAATTCAGACATTGAACAAGTGCCATGTATTTTACATTGCCATTTGCAATCCTCTCGGCATGGCTTGGGCATGGCTCACTTAACAATGACATTGCTTAGCAACGGACAACCTGATCCCAACTGTGGTCATAAGTTGAGGTCTACCTGTATAGAGTTCCCTAGATCCAATCTAATATTTTACCTTGTTCAATATATCGCATTTCTTATAGCATCCCAGTTAATAATCTGGACATAAATCAAGTTCAATCAATACATTTATTCCCCCCCCCCGCCCCGACCCACCTTCCATTGTTAGCTTCTTTTCAATTTCCCATTCATACATCTATCTGCTTACAGTGTAACTGAGTATCGTAAAATGTAGGTTGATTTCCAGAATTCTCCAGTTCATCCCAGCAACACAACATGGATGAATATTTCAAGATCGATGGCAGCATCACAAATCTCTCTTCAGCTGGTTTTTTTTTTTTTTTTTTTTGGAGGGGGGAGAACAGAAACTGTTTTTCTACCCTCTAAGTTCTGGATAGCTGTCTCATGTCCGTGTTTGAAATTAAGTCCAACGTTAAGCGACGGACTCGAACTAGAGCCTAGCCCTTGAATTTCTGGCAATATTTCAATCGAAAATATTGTGTTGTTAGTGCTTATTATTAGAAACTGAGGCAATGTTCAAAACAAAATATGCCCCCTGCTAGTTCATATTGTTGCACCGAAGGCAATCGTCACCCAAATTGGAGCTTCACTGATCTGTTAATAATAGATGTTTTTCATACCAGCAAATTAATTCTAAAAGAGTCGCAATTTAACAAGAATACTCCCAACACACTTATTTCTGAGGGTAGGTGGGTGAAAGGAACACCAGCCTCTTTCTCAGAGGTCACTGTGTCAACCGGGCAACTGGTCACGTAACCCTCAATGTCTCTTTTCGTGAGGGGCCACCACAACTGGCGTTTCACAAGGTGGGCAGTTTTAACATCCAAAATGACCTGCGGTCTTAGTGTCGTGGTTGCGTCGCAGCACCAGGGCTCGCCGTCTCGCCGTCACGTACAATCCACGCTAGGTCGTCCCTTCATGAAAGTTCTTTGTTATGTAGTTGGAGCCATTCGTCCGTCGCCTGAGCCCCTTTCAACGCTTGGGCTATATATCCCCAGCTACCTGTTTTTTGGGGATTTTTTGTTGCCTTGTGAGGGCTGATGCGGCTATTTGTGACCGCATGACGCACGGACTTCCAAATGTGTAACAGGCACAAGTAACTTGCCTCTTAGGAAGTGAGAAGGCCACATCCTGTTAGCCCCAAATCCTGGTGTTTTGCCACGTACATCCCAATTTTTAAATGCTTTTCGCAAAATTGTGGTGTCTAGCGAGACAATAACCTAAGTCCAGGGGTCTCCAACCTTGGCAACTTTAAGACTTGTGGACTTCAACTCCCAGAGGAACTGAGGAACTCTGGGAGTTGAAGTCCACAAGTCTTAAAGTTGCCAAGGTTGGAGACCCCTGGACTAGTCACTTGTTCTGCCATTTCTGACTTTTGCAGAAGCAGAACCGAACATTGTTTGGAAATTACTACAGTAGTTACTGCAGCGACTCTCAACAAATCTTGTTCTGTTTTTGTTGCTCAAATACAAAACTGTAAAGCAACGCCAAGCAGTGGAGAAGAAAGCTATCTTGTCCACAAGCTTCATTTAATTCTTCCAGTTTCAGATTGCCCTTGGCCCATATCAAGCTAACGAAAATATTATTTACCACTTTGGCCCTTTGCTTCTACCAAACCAGCATCGTTGATCCTTGTATTTTAAGTTCTTTGAGGTGATGAACACTCTTCTAATGGCCCTCTTCTCAGGTACCCTGCACAGTGTGTATAAAGTCAGAAAAACCACTTCCAAAACTCGAGTCCATTTTGGGGCGAGATATTTTAAGAAGGATGTAGCAAATTGGGAACAGAATAACAGAGTTGGAAGGGACTTTGGAGGTCTTCTAGTCCAACCCACTGCTCAGGCAGGAAACCCTACACCATTCCATAAATGATTGTCCAATCTCTTCTTAAAAACCTCCAGTGTTGGAGCACCCGCAACGTCTGGTGGCAGGACGTTCCACTGATTGTTCTCACTGAGATGAAATTTCTCCTCAGTTCTAGGTTGCTTCTCTCCTTGATTAGTTTCTATCCGTTGCTTCTTGTCCTGCCTTCAGGTGCTTAAGAGAATAGGTTGACTCCCTCTTCTTTGTGGCAGCCCCAGATCAAGGGGAGGGCAAAAGAGTCGGGACGAAGTATAGAAATAGGTCCTGTAAGGAACAGTTGAAAGAAATGTGCATCTTGAGCTTGGAGAAGAAGATAGTGTGTACAGGAACAGATTGGAAAGTATTCTTCAAATCCCTAAAGAAGGCAAATACTCTACAAATTAAGTCTAGAAGGCAAGATTTAACTTAAGGAGTTAAAGTTACAGTGGAGAGCCTGCGTGGAATAGTAGTTGAATGCATCAGGTTGGAACTAGGAGACTGGGAGTTCTAGTTCTGCTTTAGGCAAGAAGCTAGCTGAGTCACTCTAAAATAGACATTTTCTTTTTTAAGAGCTGGGGGCCATAATATACACATAATGTTCAGACGAGTTAAGGGCCATTCTGTCTGGAATAAGGACGCGAAGTGGATGACACCGGATCACACCCTGGCAGAATCAAAATATTCTTATTTTTGGGGAAGCAGTGAAGCATTTCCCACCGGTTATATTTGGTGAGATCCCTGCTTCAAGGTGGCCGGAAACGGTGGGACCAATTTTTGATCCTGTGGAGATCATATAGGTCAAATGCACTCTGCAGAGTGGAGACAAGTCCAGAGCTGTTTTGTATGGAGAAATCACTTCTCTGTGGGCGGATAAGTTTGCTGCAGTCCTTTGCTCTTGGAAAGAAGGAGACAAAATTTGGGCCTACCAGCAAGAAAATAATTCAGAGAAGCAACAATGGCGGCACCTATTTATTGGTTGGAGGGTGCATCTGGAGGCAGTTGTTCCTTAATGTATTCCATCTGGCTCACAAACAGTTGGAAAAATCACTGAATAGGTAGAAAAGCACCTTATGCTTCTGGGTATACACGGTTGAAAGGTATTCGCTGAATGGAAAGACGGCAGTGGCTTTAGAGCAGATACTCTGAGTATAGAAAGCCTCAGATTCAAAGATGGTGCCTGCAGTTAAAAGGATCTTATGTAGCAATAGAAGAAAAGTTCTTTTCTCCCGATTCTCCCTGAATTATTACTATGGGATTTCAAATAGAAAAGAAATAAACTTGCTGTCTTCTGATAGTTTTGCCTTCTAGGGAGCCACCGAGAATATTTATACAATAACAATTGGAATATATTACACACACACATACATATGTATGTATGTATATATATATATATATATATATATATATTTGTTTTTTGAGGTTTTCGCGGGTATTTGTATGTAGGTCTGTGGTTATTCGGGTTTTCTCCCGCGTGAAGTTGGAGATGTCATTGCAACGTTTCGACGAAGTCTCATTCGTCATCTTCAGGCTGATTATCAGGCTTGTGTCTTCAGCATCGTGCTTCTAGGAGCATATATATATATGAATGCTTCAACAGTCGTAAGTATAAAATAAAAGTGATGTCACTTTTTTGAGTACTATTGTAACTTTGAAAGGTCACTAAAAGAATGGTTGTAAGTCAAGGACCACCTGTAAAAATGCATATAAAAATCCTGGGCCATCTTCCAAGCTTACCAACTTGGAGCTGCCAACTTCAATATATGTGTATGTACATATATATATATACATATATATGTATTTCATCCAATTTTTATTGTGTGTGTATGTGTGTGTGTATATATGTGTGTGTGTGTGTGTGTGTATGTATGTATGTATGTATGTATGTATGTATGTATGTATGTATGTATGTACCGGTATATAATTTCTAAGTTACCTGGGTCCAAACAAATGCATATATTCTTATCTTTTTGCTGTATGCTTGTGTGTACAAAGACGCGCGCACGCACACACACACACACACACACACACACACACACACACACACACAAAGGATATTAAAGAACACAGATTTCTCTGCAAAACAAGACAAACGGCTCTTCAGCCCAGAGCTGCCTATCCTTAGCGCCATCCCTAGTCTGGTGCTGTCCCAAAAAATTGGATCATAGTTCCCATCATCCCTGGATGAAGATGATAGGAGCAGGAATCCCACATAACCAGAAGATGCCAGGTTGTAGAAGATGTCGCCGTAGCACTTTCTCATAATTTCAACCAGCTTTTGGTCCTCCTCCATCTGAGTTGCTCTCTCAATCCAGCTGGTGGCTGGATGGTCATTGTTAGAATTTGGTCTATCGGCGGTGGTGATAGACTTTATACCCCTTGAGTTGGTGACAAGAGCAATGCGCTGCTGTGCCGTAGGGTTAAGTGTTGCAGCCGGATCCGTTAAGTATCATCACCGGGGTTATGGGACTCTCGTTCTGGAAACCTTCGAGCTTCTCGACCTTGGCTAAAGGGGTGTTTATGGTCATGGCTTCTTCTGTGTCAGTCTCCATCTTCTTCTCCTTGTAAAGGTTCTCTTCTTGGAGAAAGAGGTCACTCTCTGCTGAGGGAGCTGCGCTGTCCTCTTTGGTAGCATCCTGATGGCGCTCATTTCTGCACCCCTCGTGGTGGCTGTGGTTGCCGAGACGGCTGGATGCCACCACTGCTTTCACGGCAGCCTATGTGCATTAGACATGACAAGACAAAGAGTGACTTTGGTTTGAATGTACATGTTTATTATTTTAAAGGAGCCGTAAAAGGGATGTTGTTGGCAGTGACTGTTAAGTCTCCTTGGCTGGCACTGTTTATATATGTTTATTATTATTTGTAGTTTGGTCTAGTGGTTAGGCTGCCAGGCTAGAAACCGGGAGACTGTGAGTTCTAGTCCCACCTTAGGCATGAAAGCTGGCTGGGGGACTTTGGGCCAGCCACTCTCTCTCAGCCCAACCTTCCTCACAGGGTTGTTGTGGGGAAAATAAGAGGAAGAAGAAGTATTAGATATTTCTGCCACTTTAAATTGTTTGTAAAAATGACAAAAGCAGCATATAAATGAAATAAATACTGTAAATAACCTTGGTTGTTTTGACTGAATTTTAATTCTATGCTAGCCACCCAGAATTGGCCCTGTGAGATGCAGGACCGCACAGGCAGTCCTGATTTAATATCCATCCATTCAGGGACTATTTAAAGTTATGATGGTTCTGAATGAGGGATAAGGGGTACTTCTAGTTGTGGTCATTGCAGCCCCATGGTCACATATTCACTATTTGGACGCTCGGCAACTGGCTCACAATTATGACATCGCAGCATCCCGCAGTCATGTGATCACCCTTTGCAGCCTTCCCTGCCAGCTTCTGACAAACAAAGTCAATGGAGAAGGCAGCAGGAAGTTGAAAATGGCAGTTGTGTGACAGTGAGTAAGGGTTCATGGGAATGATCTTTTTTTTTTTGTAATAGATTTTATTGATTTTCTGTTGTTTACATTTTGTTAGTGCTTAATAATCATCGTGTTGTCTGGGTTATTTAATTTGCTTAACAATACAGATTACATTCTTAATCTCCACCTCTTGGTTTTTCTGATGTTATACATAATAAAAACAGTTCAGGTTTAAGATGTACATATTTTCCTATCATCTTTTCTAACCATTTATATATTTTCCAAAAAATTTTTTTACTTTAACCCAAGTCCACCACATATAAGTAATATGTGCCTGTTTTTTGGTTGCATTTCCAACATTTGCTAGACAAATTTGTAAACGTTTTAGCTAACCTAGCAGGTGGTAAGTGCCATCTATAGAACATTTTATATAATTGTTTTTTAAATAAGTTGCCATTGTCAGTTTATAGTTCCTTTTCATAATTAATTTTTAATCAGAGTTCAACACTATCTGATCAAAGACTATTTGTCCTTTATAAAGGTCCTACTTTTTCATGTCTTTGTTGTATCTAGATTATATCTGCAATTGAGGCCACCATGATAATATAATGCCCTGGTCATGGGAATGATCTTGAGGGATGAGGGGATGCTGTTTAGCGAATGGTCAGACAAGAAGGGGCTTAATGGTCAGGGAAAAAAAGTTAGGAAGGACCCCTCCTAATGGACCAAACACTTAAAAGTGACGGTGGGAAATTTGTATTTTCAGACTTGCAAAATTGATGTCAGCCCTTCCAGGTAAACCAGACCAGGAAAGGTCAGCTAATTCTACTTAATTGTAAGGTTACGTTGCCATATTAATCTTGCAGGTCTGAAATTACAAACCTCCCGCGTCACCTTTAATAGTCTGCTCAATTAGGGTGAGTCCTGCCTAAGTTTCTTTCTCTGACCATTAAGCAACTGAGGACTGCTTGTATACATACATAACCTCTTTTATCTGATTGTTTCCTAGACAGCATCTCTTCCCTTCCTCCCTCAAGGTCATATACCATGGGACTCTGGGTCTGTATGGGATTTACCTAACAACAGCACTGGGACTGCCGGAACTGCCACTGTAAGTTGGCATGGTAACGTGATATCATGCTTTATGATTGCATTGCTTAGCAATGGAGTTCCTGGTTCTAATTACTGTTGGTCACTGAGGACTGCTTGTATACATTTATTTTAATTAATTACATTACTTAATTCTCACGGCACCATGTTCTCTAATACTAAACCCAGGTGGCTGAGTGCCAATGGAACAAAAATGTGAAAAAGGGGAAGTAATAGCTGCAATTGGATCACTGTGACAAACATCTGCCAGGCAGTATAAAGCTTCAGGTGCATGAGAGCCAATCCACCAAAGACAGCCATTGGCTGCAGGTGTTCCTGTTATCCTAGAGTTCCCTTTTACAGTCTTAGAAGAATCAGACACTTAACATCTTCTGCACAAGAGGGAAATTTCAGGCACTCTATTTACCCCAGACAAAGTCATCCCAGGTTTTAAAAATCACCCTCCCTGCAAAAGGGAACAAGAACCATCACTCTGTTCCTGTACGATTGTAAGTCGGGACAGTTGTAAAATGGGTCGGTCACGTGTCTGACCCGATTTTATGATCTTTTTTGCAGTGGTTGTTAAGCGAACCAATGGCTGGCTATGCGCATGGTTTTGTTGAAAGCAGGTGCTGGTTTACGGCAAAACCCGCCATAAAAAGCAGTCACATGATCACAGGACGCTGCAAATCGCAGTAAATGTGGTCATGTTGCCAAGGGTCTGAAATTGTCATGTGACCACGTGTGTGTGTGTGTGTGTGTGTGTGTGTGTGTGTGTGTCATTCTCAGAACTTTGAAGTTGGGTTGTACAGTAAGTAGCCCAAAGTAGGTCCATCATAACTTTGACCGAATGGTTATAAGCCAAGGTCTACCTGTACTGGATTTTGACCTGCCCCCCCCCCCCGCAGGCACCTGTCCTATGCTTTTGGGTGGCTTGCCTTGCACCCTGATTCTGAGCCTCTGCCACTGAGCTTGGGCCCGTAGTTCCCAGCCCCCATGTGGGACCCCAGACAGGAGCGCAGGACCCCCAGAATCTTACCTTTAATTTCCTCCTCGCATTGAACTCCTGCAGTTTCTTCTGGGTGCTGTCCATGTGAGCAAACTTAGCAGCTTTGCCAGTCACCCAAGGGTGCTCTAAGGCTTGGTGAACTGTTAGCCTCTTCTGGGGATCCAGGACAATCAGCTTTTGCACCTACAAAGGCCAGAGACAGATCTACTGCGACAACTCCAGTGTCATATCATGTGGGATCTACCGAGAGTAGCCCCACTGTGAGATAGGCAGCAAATAAATTTAACAAATAATAACGGATGTAAATAGCCTTTATGGCATGGGTCCAGGAACCATCTCACCCCATAGGACTGGCCTGTCCCACTTGCTCCAGCAGAAGAGACTTGCTACAGAACCCCTCTGTCAAGGAATTCCAGTGGGCAGGGTCCAGGAGCAGAGCCTTTTCTGCTGTGGCCCCCGCCCTTCGGAATATTCTGCCTCCAGAGATGAGATCCACCCCTCCTGTCAGATGTGTGAATCTGCCATTCTTCAGGGGAAGGGGGGGGACACTTGCTTGCATTCTTTACTTTATTGCTTTCTTCTATGTACCCTATATCCTGCATGCTATTGATTTATAACCTTTTTGCCTGGCGCCTAAGCGCCCTGGGCTTTTCGTGCCTTTTGGGGAATGTAAGGGGAGGGAGGGCCATATGGGCTGAATCGCCTGAAAGCCGGCAGAAGATGACCCTTGAGAACGGCCGGTACAATAATATCTTCACACCTGCAGATTGGCTGAATCCACATCGGACTGTTGGGAGGGGTTTCTAATTCCTTTTATTCTACTTGTATTGCCCGAGGGATCTCAGAGCCTGCTTTTATTTCGTCCTGCTATCACCCCTGTTCAATAAAAGGTTCCTTTTGAAATGCTAAGTTTCAAGAGTCTTTACTTTCTTGAATAAGGGGGAGAGGCCGGACCTTACACCTCCACACCCTCTTGGCCTTCCAGAAGGACCTTAATCCTAGTCTGGCTAGTCTGTGGCCCCAATGGGGGTGCTCTGCACTGGGGGAGGCTGATGGGGTATAGAGGGGACCCCACTCCCATGCCACCCGTCTTCTTCGTTTTTAGTTTAGTTTTAGTTGTTAATAGCAACAGCACTTTATATACCGCTTCATAGTGTACTTTCTAAGCAGTATACAGAGTCAGCTTAATGTCCCCAACAATCTGGGTCCTCATTTTACCAACCTCAGAAAGATGGAAGGCTGACTCAACTTTGAATGGATCGAACTCCTGGCAGTGGGCAGAGTTTGCCTGCAATACTGCATTCTAACCACTGAGCCACCATGGTTCTTTAAATTGTTTTGATATTGATCTTTTTATCACTTTGTAAGCTTCCCACTTCAATAGTGAAAGGGATGGCATAGAAATTTAATAAATAAATAAAATTGGGCTAACTGAGGGTGTGGCCAGGGAGGGGGGGGATGTTGAAAAAGTCAAAATGGCGGCCTTGCTGTCCAGTCCAAGCCTTATCTCTTAGAATATTGGAGCAACAATGATCCGATCTTGGGAGCTAGGAATGTATTTGATATTTGCAGACCATTTGATCTTGCCCTAGCAGAATGGATCGACTAGGAAAGTGGGTTTTTTTTCACAATAAGGGGGCCATGGTGTGGACTCGGCCAGTCAAGGCACTTGTACCAATAGAAGAGAATATGTGTAGCTCAGACTTGAACTGTGGGGTCTTTCATGCTCTCTGAGCTTGGTTGTTTTCTTGCAGACATCTCATTATCAAACTAGGTAACATCATCAGGGCTAGAAGGGCAAACTCCACTCCCTTCTAGCCCTGAAGAGGTTGATTAGTTGGGTAATGAAATGTCTGCAACAAAACAACTAAGTTCAGAAAGCACCAAGGACCCCACATGGAACTAGCGTCCCATTGCTCTCTCCAACCCCAGTCAGATTCAAGCATATCTCTACAGAAGAATGGAAGGTGAGTCCGGTACTTTCATTTGCAGGATGATGTTTGAGGGGATGTGGTGCCTGAAGAACATGAGTTCAACCTTTCACAGCAATAGCATTTAGGCTTATATACCACCCCATATATTACATCACTGGGCGGTTTACTATGTAGAGCAGAGGTGGGGAACTATGGCTCCTTTATGACTTGTGGACTTCAACTCCATTCTCCCATTCTCAATTCTGGGAGTTGAAGTCCACAAGTCATAAAAGGGCCATAGTTCCCCACCCCTGATGTAGAGCATTATTTACATATTGCCTCCAACAATCAGGGTCCTCATTTTACTGGCTTCGGAAAGATGGAAGGCTGAGTCAACCTTGAGCCCCATCAGGATTGAACTCCAGGTTGTGGGCAGAGTTAGCCTGCAATACTGCACTTTAACCACTGTGTCACCAGGGCTCCTTAATGCATGCCAGAACAAGCTGATGCAGACAGGGGCCAATCATCCGCCAGGGCGGTGCTCAAAATACAGGAACTCACCAGGTCCTTGGCATTGAGGGACACTTCATCCCACCAAGGGGAGACAAACTCATAGTCACAATTTAGGATTCGGCTGTACATGTACTGATCTCCTCTTGGATCAAAGAAGGGCTCAAAGCCACACAGCCTAGAAAAAAAAATGGAAGAAACAGGTACCTATAATTTGGGGATTTGATTTATTTATTTATATTCTGCCTTTATTATTTTTACAAATAAGGTGGCGAACATATCCAACGCGCCTTCCTCCTCCTATTTTCTCCACAACAACCCTGCGAAGTGGGTTTGGTTCAGTGGTGGGATTCAAATTTTTTTACTACCGGTTCTGTGGGCGTGGCTTGGTGGCCGTGGAGTGGCTTGGTGGGCGTGGCAGGGGAAGGATACTGCAAAATCCCCATTTCCTCCCGATCAGCTGGGACTCGGGAGGCAGAGAATAGATGGGGGCGGGGCCAGTCAGAGGTGGTATTTACCGGTTCTCCGAACTACTCAAAATTTCCACTACCGGTTCTCCAGAACTGGTCAGAACCTGCTGAAACCCACCTCTGGTTAGGTTGAGAGAAAGTGATTGGCCCAAAGTCATCCAGCTGGCTTTCATGCCTAAAACAGGACTAGAACTCAAAGGCTCCTGGTGACCGCTGGCCTCATTTATGGTCATAAGTCGAGGATTACCTGAAGTTGGTTACCTGGGGGTTTAGCTATCTTCCTTTTTTTTTTTTTTCCTCTTCTTGATGTATTTCATTCTCCCACCTCATCCTTGAGGCACTGTAGGGCCTGCACTTCAGAGGTGGGTTCTTCCCGGTTCGCCCGAACCGGTAGCGACCCGCTGGTAATGTCACGGATCCGGTTTGGTCGGTGCCGGTCCGTGGACGCCGCCATCTTTTTTTTTAATTTAAAAAAAAAAATTTGGAATTTTTTTTTGGAATTTTTTCCGGTTTTTTTTTTCTTCTGCGCATGCACAGAAGCCGAGTTTCCGGCACTGCGCATGCGTCGCCATCTTGTTTTTGGCTTTTTGGGGGTGGGGTGGGGATTTTTTTTATTTTTTTGCACTGCGCATGCACGCACGCGGCCACACGGCATGGCCACGCGGCGCGGGAGGAAGCGAACCAGCAGCGAGGTAAGTTAGAACCCACCCCTGCTGCACTTACATTGCAAAGTAAAACTAAGACTCTTTAGCATACCCTGCCCTAAATATACAGGTAGTCCTCAATTTACGACCACAATTGAGCCCAAAATTTCTGTTGTTAAGGGAGACATTTGCTAAGTGAGTTTTGCCCCATTTTCTTGCCTCGGTTGTTAAGTGAATTACTGCAGTTGATAAGTTAGTAATCCGGTTGTTAAGTGAACCTGTCTTCCCCATTGACTTTGCTGGCCAGAAGGTCGCAAAAGGGGATCACATGACCTTGGGACACAGCAACGGTCATAAGTGGGAAACAGTTGCCAAGCATTTCGATCACACGATCATGGGGACACCACAAAGGTCGTAACCGTGAAAAATGGTCATAAGTCACTTTTTTCAGTGCCGTTGTAACTTCGAACAGTCACTAAATGAGGACTACCTTATGGTGCTAAGGGTTTGTCTATGTTTTAGCCTATGCCACTGTGATTAAACAACTCTCAGCAAGGCAGAAGTCAAAATATAGGCACACGAGTTATCCACGATAATCGAATTACAGAAGTTAAAAATCATAACTCTCAATAACATAAACACAGATAGGGTGTTCCTTCAATAAACTACATTTTAAAAGACTTCTGGAAGAGCTCTGATTTAATATGCTTCTGAAATGAGGTTGAGGTTAATCTAGCTTCTCATTAGTGAGAAACATTTCCTGCTGGCCTCAGTGTCCTTAACTTCATGGTATTGGAGAACTACAAAGCATTTTTCCGGAAATGTTCTTATTGCGCTATCGATTCTTAGCTGAAGGAGGTGAGCCTTAGGGCATCTCAGTCCCGAGCCAACTACAGTTTTATAGGCTAACAAAACAACAACACTTTAACTAGAAACCTGTTAGCAACAGATTTATTAGCCTCATGCAGCAGTTATGATGTGAGGATGTTCTCCATGGCTCCGGGCTGTTTATCAGTCTTTCTGCTGGCAAAAACAGTATGGCATAAAATCGTATTGCCAATCTGCCAGCAGATGGTAGTGTCCGTATTTGCTGTGTGCAGGGCAGCTTAAGGAAAGAGAGCGTGTATAGTTAGTCCTCGACTTATGACCACAATGGAGCCCAACATTTCTGTTGCTGAGCAAGGCAGGGGTTAAGTGAGTCGTGCTCCATTTTACAACCTTTTTTTTTTACACAGTTGTTAAGTGAATCACTCCAATTGTTAAGTGAATCATGCAGTCGTTCAGCGAATCTGGCTTCCACCATTGACTTTGCTGGTCAGAAGCCAGCTTCTGGAAAAGTTACAAATGGTGATCACACCACTCGGGGACACTGCAACCGTCAGAAGTACATGTCAGTTGCCAAGTGCCTGAATTTTGATCACACGACCATGGGGATGCTGCAACGGTCATAAGTCACTTGTTTTCAGTGCTGTTGTAACTTTAAACGGTCACTAAACAAATGGTTGTAAGCTAAGGATTACTTGTACCCTTTTTGAAGCTTGGTGGACAGGAAAGGGTGTTTTTTACCAGAACAACCTGTGATCTGAAACAAGCCCCCTCTTGACATTCTTATACTTTTGCCTATTTTTTTTTATAATACACCGAAAGCAAATAAAAAAGAAAACAGCATGCCTGTCAGTGTGTGTGTGTGTGTATATGGGGGGGGGGGAGTCAGAAAAATTTCGTTATTTTATTTGGAGAGAGAAATAAACAAGAGAGAGTGGGAGGTAAAGAGATGGTGGCTGAAAGGATCTAATTTATTTTTAAGTTGAAAGCCAGAGAACAGCAGAAATTATGGGTGGGTGAGAATCACCCCCTCCTCCAAAAAACAAAGCAAAACAAAACAAAACCCCAGAATAAGAAGAGGCATATTTCACATCATGCTTGTTTGCTGGGCCACGCTTGAAAGGAACAGTGTGAGGGAGCAAAGCACAGCGACAGGAGTTTTGGGTCAAAGTATTTTAGCATTACTCACAAAATGTATGTTATGACGCCTACAGACCACATATCCACTTCAGGGCCATATGGTGAGCCATGGAGAATTTCGGGGGCTGAAGGCATTTGAAAAATAAACAAAAGACAGAATCGAGAAAGAGAGAGAGGAGTTGCCAGGACATATCTTGGCTTCCATTTCCCCCCCCCTCTCCCGCTATGACTCTCTTCCCTGCTCATTCCCCTAAGCATAAACGGTGAAAACTCACACTCCTTCACGGATGATGGGCAATTTTCTTGGATGTTTTCCAACCTGACACTTGCTATCACTTCCACTTTTGCAAACTCATGGGGAAGGAGAAGAGAGTGGCATGTTATTATTTGCCCATGGTGGCCCTTTGAAACAGAATGGATAAAGCCTAAAGATACCTGTAGCCCAAATTATCTGCCCAAAAGCCTTCTTATTTGAGTCAGGATAGGTGGTAAAATGAGGATGCTAAAACCAGATGACCACTAGATGGTAGAAAAGCTCCATAAAACTCTCTCTGTTGCCATCCGGTGGTTGTTTGAATGTCTGCAGTTCAGTTCCTTTAGGCCAGGCAGCCATTATCTCGTTTAACTAAGGCCGTGATAGCAATAGCAATAGCACTTAGACTTATATACCGCTTTATAGGGCTTTACAGCCCTCTCTAAGTGGTTCACAGAGTCAGCCTATTGCCCCCAACAATCTGGGTCCTCATTTTACTCACCTCGGAAGGATGGAAGGCTGAGTCAACCTTGAGCCGGTGAGATTTGAACCGCTGAACTGCAGCTAGCAGTCAGCTGAAGTAGCCTGCAGTACTGCACTCTAACCACTGTGCCACCTCGGCTCTTAATGATGGCGAACCTATGGCATGCGTCCAGAGGTGGCACACAAAGCCCTCTCTGTGGGCACGCGTGCCATCGCCAGCTGCTCTTCTGGTTTCCAGCGTGTGCATGCGTGCCGGCCAGCTGATCTTTGCGTGTGCCAGAGCCCCGAAGACCAGCTGGCCGGTGTGCATGCACACGCCGGAAACCCAAAGACCAGCTGGTCTTTGGGTTTCTGGCGCTCCGGCACGCACGAAGACCAGCTGGCCGGCGCAAATGCACGTGCTGGAAACCCGAAGACCAGGTGGCCGGCGCGCACATGCCTACCAGCCAGCTGGTCTTCGAGTTTCCAGGGCTGTGGCGCACGTGTGTTCCGGTTTGGGCACTAGGTGCCGAAAAGGTTCGCCATCACTGAATTAAGGCATCTTTCCACCAGCTTGTAACATTTGTCCAATGGGCCTTCCAGAGGTGAATACTTCAGCAATGCCATTGCTGAGAATTCTGGGAATTTCAAAAAACCTCTTTAAAGTAACCTAGTGTAGCAGGTATATAGCACAAACTATATGACGAACGGTTGAGGGAATTAGGTATGTCTAGCCCAGTGATGGCGAACCTTTTTCTTCTTGTGTGCCAAAAATGGAAGTGCGCGCGCTAGCACGCGGATGCCAGCACACAACCCCCCCACGCGTGCCACACTGCACATGCGCGCATCCCCGTGCATGCGCACCCCCCCGGTTGGGCCGTTTTTCACCCTCAGGCTTCCCTGAAGCCTCCGGAGTGCGAAAAACGGCCCAACGAACAAACCGGAAGTTCGGAAAAATGGACTTCCGGTTTGCTTGTTGGGCTGTTTTTCACACTCCGGAGGCTTCAGGGAAGCCTCCTGAAGGCTCCGGAGGGCGAAAACGGCTTTCCCCAAGGCCAAAAATCAGCTGGCCAGTGCGCACATGCGCACTGGAGCTGACAGGGCAATGCCTCACGTGCCCTCAGATATGGATCCGCGTGCCACCTGTGGCACATGTGCCATAGGTTCGCCATCACGGGTCTAGCCTATGGAAGAGAAGGATTAGCTGACATGATAGCTATTTTCCCGTACTTGGGGGGCTGACACAGGAAGGAGGGGATCGATTCATTTTCCAAAGCACCTGAGGGTGGGATAAGAAGCAATGGGTGGAAGCTCCTTAAAGAGAGATCCAACCTGGAACTAAGGAGGAATTTCTTGACACAGAGAACAATCAGTGGAACAGCTTGCCTCCCGGAGTTGTGGGTGCTCCATAGCTGGAGGTCTTCAAGGAAAGTTTGGGCATCCAATTGTTCAGGATGCAATAAGGTCTCCTTTCTTGGGCAGGGGGTTGGACTAGAAGACCTCCAAGGACCCTTCCACTCCTACAATTCTATGATTCTAGATGTATTTATTCCAGGAAAGTTTCCTTCAGGTTTTCTGCTCCTTAGAGAATGGACAGAAGGACGGCTGATCTGAGATGGTGGAAGTTCTTGGTTGTCCCCCCCCCCAGGGGGCTTCCATGCTGAGGGGGCACTAGAACCTGGGTCTCCCCATTTCTAGTCCACCTCTTTCATCATTGGCCCACCTTAGCTCTTGGGCTGAGAGGGTGGGCTTGGCTCAAAGTCACCCCTGAACCTGGATTTCCCCACTTCTGGTCCAATAGCTTCACCACTAAATCCTGGCTCTTGAGAACTCAGTGTTACCATGCTTTGTGAATAGATGAGGCAGCCAGTTTGGTGTAGTGGTTCAGGCATCAGGCCATAAACTGGGAGACCATGAGTTCTAGTTCTGCCTTACGCAGGAAGACAGCTGGGTAACTTTGGGCCAGTCCCTCTCCCTAGCAGGAAGAAGAAAGGGAAACCACTTTTGAAAATTCTGCCAAGAAATCCAAGGGATTAGTCCTACTGGTTGGTTGGAGTCAACAGTGACTCAAAGACACACATGCACATGTGCGCGCGCATGCGCGCGCGCGCGCACACACACACACACACACACACACACACACAAAGAACTGATGAAGGGAAAGGTTTCTTTTATGAGACTAAGTTCCTATGGAGAACTAGCTGATATTCAGAAGATCAGTGGGTAAAGCTAAATTAAAAATTCCATAAGCAACATGATATTATCACCATCTGTCTGTAATGGGTGCTTGGAAGCAGTATATCCATACCTTTCTGTGTGTAAAAAGAGACCTGGTAACCCAATTCAGGAATGCTACCTTATTAAAGGTTACAAAGGTTTGATTTAATTTTTAAAAGGATAAAGAGGCTTTCCTCTAGGGAAAATTTGACAGAACAATGATTACGTATGGCCCAGGGTTAAAAAGGCAACACGAGATGAAATGAAATACTTTATAGCAGTGTTTCTCAACCTCAGAAACTTTAAGACGGATGGACTTCAAATCCCAGAATTCAACATGTTGGCTGGGGAGTTCTGGGAATTGAAGTCCACCCTTCTTAAAATTGCTGAGGTTGAGAAACACTGCTTTATACAATAAAATAATGTCTGAATCAGATGACACTTTCTATCATTTACACACTGGTTTGGGAACAGTAGCAAGAAACAGGTTTTAGGTGGAATAACACTGGCTACTAAGCTGGAAAAAACCACCAGATCTGAGTTGCAAATCTTCACATGACCACTAGGAAGCAGTAGAGAGAGAGAAAGTCTAACATTTTGCTGGCATCTAGTCGACATCTGGATTTTGACACCCCAGATATAGTACTCCTGCAAAAGATCTTTTCTTAAAGAGCACAATTGCTTATAAAGCTGTGCACTTTCTTCTTAGAAATAGGGCCCAGAGTAATGAATGAGCTTCCCTTTCTCTTGCACCCGTACCTCCTTAACCTGGATAGAGTTCCCCATTGCTCTCCATCACATACTCACCACAGTATCCTGGTGTGCCACATACGGTTTTCATTGTATCTTGCTCATCCACAATTTTAGATAAACCGAAATCACCTGGGAGAAAACAGAGATTGTTGTGTGTGAAAGGGAATATTTGTAGCTCAGGGTTAAACTCTGTGATCCTTGGTGCTGTCTGAGCTTGGTTGTTTTCTTGCAGACGTTTCATTACCAAGCTAGGTAACATCATTAGTGATTGTAGGGAGTGGGGTTTGCTCTCATTTTATAATCTAGTGGCTCGCCCAGTCAGGGTTGGTGGGAGTGGTGCTGGAGGTTCTTTGGTTGGGCTGTTTACTGTTGGCTTTTTTGGCAGCTCCTTGATTGGGGTGCTGTTTATTTCTTGATTGTTCTCTGATGTTAATCTTGGTGTTAATCTCTGTTCACTTGGATGTTGAAGAGCACTGAAAAAAGTGATTTACGACTGGACCTCTCACTTATAACCGTCATAGCATCCAGTTTGGGTGCTTGGCAACCAGCATATATTTACTCTGGTTGCAGCATCCCGAGATCATGTGGTCAGTGGTCACCATTTGCAAACTTCCCAGGGGGCTTCCAACAAGGGAAGCCTATGTGCGAAGCCAGATTCGCTTAATGAACATGTGATTCATTTAACAACTTCAGTGGTTCGCTTAACAACCGTGGGAAAAAAGTCATAACAAATCAAATGCAACTAACTAAATCTCCTTGTTGAGGAATGGAGATTCTGATCCCAATTGTGATCACAAGTCAAGGACTACCTTATCAGTAGCTCACAGTTGAACTGAGGACTCCTTGGTGCTCTCTTAGCTTGGTTGATGTTTTTCACAGTTCATTACCCAGTGAATGACTAGGTAACGTTATCAGCGAAAGAAAGCCAACCAAATAAGAATCTGGAACTCCAAGGGAAGAGAATATTTGTAGTTCAGGATTCAGTTATGGAGTCCTTGGTGCTCTCTCTTTCATGCTCTCTGAGCTTAATTGTTTTCCTGCAGACGTTTCATTACCCAACTAGGTAACATCATCAGTGCTGATGGCGTTACCTAGTTGAGTAATGAAACGTCTTCAAGAAAACCACCAAACTGAGAGAGCACCAAAGATCCCACGGATATGCATTCTTTGTGGGATGAATTTTAGATCAATTAGGATTGATTCTTAAGCCATCTCCCACCCCTTGAGACTCAGTTGGAATTTGGCCCTCTGGTCCTCACTAGAGTAATTACTCCTGTATATTAAAATCATAGTAATTATCATGCAGAATGTTACTGATATATTCTGTTATAGCAATAGCAGTTAGACTTATATACCGCTTCATAGTGCTTTACAGCCCTCTCTAAGCGGTTTACAGAGTTAGCATATTGCCCCCAACAATCTGGGTCCTCATTTTACCCACCTCAGAAGGATGGAAGGCTGAGTCAACCTTGAGCCTGGTGAGATTTGAACCACCGAACTGCAGCTAGCAGTCAGCTGAAGTAGCCTGCAGTGCTGCACTCTAACCACTGCGCCACCTCGGCTCTTATAACTCTTATATAGTTATGGGCTATAGCAGTAGACAAAATTATTTGTAAGGAAAGAATGCTGTGTCATTCTGCTTAGAGAGAAAATATTGTTAAAACAGTAATTCTAATACAGGTAGTCCTTGACTTACAACCACCATTGAGCCCCAAATTTCTGTTGCTAAGTGAGACATTTGTTCAGTGAGTTTTGCTCCATTTTACGACTTTTCTTGCCACAGTTGTTAAGTGAATCACTGCCCTTTTAAATTAGTGACATGGTTGTTAAGTGAATCTGGCTTCCCCACTAACTTTGCTTGTCAGAAGGTTACAAATGTGATCACATGACCCTGGGACACTGCAACCATCATAAATATCAGTCTGTTGCCAAGCATTTGAATTTTGATCACATGACCCTGGGGATGCTGTAACGGTTGTAAGTGTGAAAAACGGTCATAAGTCACTTTTTCAGTGATGTAACTTCGAATGGCCAATAAATGCATTGTTGTAAGTCATTGTGGTTCTGTGTGTGTGCTGTTAAGTTAGTCAACCCATAATTTAAGGTATAATCTGATGGAAAGAACACCCATTTCTCCCAAAAGTCTGTTAAATTCAAAATCCTGTCATTTGTGTAAGCTGCATAATGACATTACAATGCAAACCATGTAAATTTATACAAATGTCACATTAGATAACATATTACAAAATGTATCATAATTTTTTTTTCTTCTCGCTTTGGATCAAATTTCTATGATTTATATCCTTTATATCAGTTTACGTCAAAATGACGTGAATTGACGCAAAGGACATAATTTGCAACGCCTGAAAAACAACATCATCACACAATTGATGTTAATTGCCATAATGGTGCATTTTTCCACCTAGTGGATATTTGCGAACAATGGATACCGCTCTCTCACCATTAGTCTGTTAAAATAATTTCACTATATAATATTTTCTGTTTACTTCATCCCACACATACCAATTTTGAGAGGAGCATCGGGGGAGAGATCTGCGTAGAGAAGGTTTTCTGGTTTGAGGTCACGGTGAACGACTCCATTTGAATGCAGATACTAAAAGAGACAAAGACAGAAAATCACGCAACGTTTCTGTAGTAAAAAGTCCCTTACCTCTATATGCTGTCAAAAAGGATTCCTTTGACACAAGCCAATGAATTATTTCTTATTTATTTAATGTATTTAAGCAAGTTATTAGCCACCTCAAATGACAAAATAACTTTAGGTGGCATTTGATGGCATTTCAAATTTTTCCAACTTGTGGCATTTTTGTACCACCACTTAAAACATCATGCATAGGGTAGTCCTCGACTTACAATAGTGAATGTGCAAAGTTACAACGGCACTGAAAAAAGTGACTTATGACCTTTTTTCACCGTTACGACCTTTGCAGCATCCCCATGAGCATGTGATCAAAATTCAGACGCTTGGCAACTGGTTCCTATTTATGACGGTCGCAGTATCCCAGGGTCATGTGATCCCCTTTTGCGACCTTCTGACAAGCAAAGTCAATGGGGAAGCCAAATTCACTTGACAACTGGGTTACTAACTTATCAACTGCAGTGGCTCACTTAACAACTGAGGTAAAAAAAGGTTGTAAAATGGGGCAAAATTCACTTAACAAATGTCTCACTTAACAGCAGAAATGTTGTGCTCAATTGTGGATGTAAGTCAAGGACTACCTATAGTAATACAGGTAGGCCTCAACTTATGACCACAATTGGGATCAGAACTTCTGTCGCTGAACAATGTGGCTGTTGCCCAATTTTACTATCTTTTTTTGTCACGGTCATTAAAGGAATCCAGCTTCCTCCATTGACTAATCTTCTCAGGAGCCTCTGGGAAGGTCGCAAATGGCCATCATGTGACCCTAGGCCACTGCAGCCGTCATAAATGGATGTCAGGTGCCATCAGGGGTGGGTTCCTCCCGGTACGGACTGGATCGCCCGAACTGGTAGCGACCCGCTGGTGACATCATGGATCCGGTTTGGTCAGTGCCGGTCCATGGGTGCCGCCATCTTTTTTTGTGAATTTTTTGTGAATTTTTTTACTGTTTGAAAGGTTTTTCCTGTTCTGCTGCTTGAAAAAGGGCTCACCCGCCGGCCCCCGGGTTTATACTGACCTTTATTCCTTCGCCGAAGCACAGCTGATCAGCTCCTCAGCTGTGTTTCGGGCTGATTGCAGCTACTGAGCATGTGCGGAAACAAAAGTGTGCGCGCGCATGCGCAAAACGTCGCGATGCGAACCGGTGGGGAAGGTAAGTGGAACCCACCCCTGGGTGCCATGCGCCCAAATTTTGATCATGTGACTGCAGGGATGCTGCAACGGTCGTAAAGTGTGAAAATCGGTCATAAGAGTTTTTTCAGCACCACTATAACTTTGAATGGTTGTTAGATGAATCATCATAAGTAAGGACTATTTGTAGTAGCATTCCAAGGTGTTACAGATACAGGTAGCCCTCGACGTACGACCACAATTGAGCCCACATTTTCTGTTGTTAACTGAGACATTTGTTAAGCGAGTTCTGTCCCGTTTTACCATCTTTCTTGCCACAGTTGTTAAGTGAATCACTGCAGTTGATAAGTTAGTAACTCGGTTGTTAAGTGAATCGAGCTTTCCCATTGACTTTGCTTGTCAGAAGGTCGCAAAAGGGGATCACATGACCCCGGGACACAGCAATGGTCATAAGTATGAACCAGTTGCCAAGCATCTGAATTTTGATGGGGTGACCATGGGGATGCTACAAAGGTTGTAACTTTGAAAAATGGTCGTAAGTCATTTTTTGCAGTGCCGTTGTAACTTTGAACAGTCACTAAATGAACTGTTGTAACTCAAGGACTACCTGTACTGAGACTTTTCAAGCCTAGTGTACCATTATTTGGTATCTTATTATATAGGGTCTCCTGCTTGAGAAGGGGGTTGGACTAGAAGACCTCCAAGGTCCCTTCCAACTTTGACGATGTTCTGTTTAGTTCTGTTCTAAATTTATTAGCTTGCATCAACTCTATCTGCATTCTGTGCAGCGTAGTTATAGCCTTGTTTCTGAATTATTAAGATATTCAAATAAAAGTCTAAGTTCCCAAGCACAATATTTACTTCAATTGCCAATTTCTTTTTATTTTATTGCTTTCTCCCAAATCATTAATAAAGGCACATATATTCACAGATTACACAGCAACCACAAACTGACCAAATGATAGGCAATTCTTCACTCGTGCTGTGAACAAATTACAGTATAGGCACAATTATAGGCATAAGAAAAAATTATAGGAACAAATTATATTCTCTCCTATTGAAATGATAGGCAGAAAGTGCAAAGAAGCAGCTTCTGCTTAAAAACAGCAGGGAACCTTTGTTGGATTATTTCTGAATAATTCTGAATAATTATATCAGGAGTTTAAGCACAGCAAAAGCACATTACTCTGTTGTTTGGCTGGCTGGGGGATTCTGGGAGTTGGAGTCCACAGGTCTTAAAGTGGCCCTGTCCTGCATTGAAAAAAATCCCAATTGTTCTTTTCATTCACTCAGCTGTTAAGATCTCTGTCCGTTCGATAGCATTTCTTTCTAACCCCAAAGTGATGGAGCCAAATTCTCCCTTTTGCACAAAGCTAACAATGGACTACTTTTGTATATGAATTTCTCTCATATTTTAAAACCCCTGGTTGCCTTGGAAACCATCTTCCCTGACCTTTAGTACCGAGAAACAGCGGCCTACTAATATTCCCTCCAAGAGTTATAGATTTCTTCTTGTTCTTTTATGCTGTGCTGAAATTTAGACCGCAGGAAAGAGCTTAATGCCAAATACATGCTGCCATTTCCCCCCCCCCCCGCTTGTCCTGTTTTTTAAGCCGGCTTCTCTTCAGGGAGCAATTCCTCAGAGGCCAGGCGGGAGGGGGCTGAATGCCAAATATGGAATTGTCTGCATTTCAAAGGATTCGGGAATGTTATTTATGAAACTCGTGCTGAATAGAATTACAGGTTAAGAGCGAGTAAGAACCGTCCCTTAAGGGGGTGTCACTGCAAACCAAGATTAATGTATGATTTGCAAGGTGAAACCAGCCACCTTCTCTCCGCTTGTGAATTATTCTCTCCAACCTCCGTTGCTGGCAGCTTCCACATTCACAAAGCTCAAGTACTTTCACACATGTTGAACGAGCTATAAACTTGGTTGGTTAATCTGTTTGTCAAATTAAACAACTTATAGTCAGTCCTCAACTTACAACCATTCATTTAGTGACCATTCAAAGTCACAACGGCTTTGAAAAAAAGTGACCTATGACTGTTTTTCACGCTCACAACTGTTGCAGCACTCCCATGGTCGCATGATCAAAATTTAGATGCTTGGCAACTGGCAGGCATTTTTGTTGGTTGCAGTGTGTTGCAGTGATAACCTTTTGCGACCTTCTGACAAGCAGAGTGACTGGGGAAGCCAGATTCACTTAACAACCATATTACTAACTTAACAACCAAGTGATTCGCTTAACAACTGTGGCAGGAAAAGTCGTAAAATGAGGCAAAACTCACTTAACAACTGTCTCGATTAGCAACAGAAATTTTGGGCTAAACTGTGGTCGTAAGTCGAGGACTACTTGTTGTAATTAGACTTAAACAACACTGTACAGGGAACCCTTGATTTATGACCGTAATGGAGGCTGCCCATTAGGGTCATAAATCATGACAGTTGGAAAATGGGTCACCCATATCACCAACATGATTTTACAACTTTGTTTGCAGTACTTGTAAAGCAAACGCCGCAGTCATTAAGCAAGCCCATTGTTCACTGGTGTTTTGCCAAAAAGCAGAAGCAAATGCCTGTGTCTGGCAAATACATTGCAAATTGTGGTCTATAAATGATTTGATTGTGGGCTATAAATGCAGAACGGTTGGTGAGCATCTGAAGTATGGTCATGAGACTGTGGAGGTAGGGCCCTGGCCATCAGAACTATAAGTTGTAATGATCTGTTATAATATCAAGCAGTCACTAAGCTCCTGGTCATAAGTGGAGGACTACAGGCACTCCTCAAGTTACGACCACAATTGAGCCCTAAGTAAAACATTTGTTAACTGAATTTGCCCCCTTTTAAGATTTTTCTTGGCACAGTTGTTAAGTGAATCACTGCATTTATTAAATTAGTAACATGGTTGTTAAGTGAATTTGGATTCCCCATTGACTTTGCTTGTCAGAAGGTCGCAAAAGGTGATCACGTGACCCTGGGACACTGCAACCCTGATCAATATGAACCCCTTTGCCAAGCATCTGAAATTTGATCATGTGACCAGGGGGATGCTGCAACGGTCGTAAGTGTGAAAAGCTTACTTTTATAACTCACTTTTTTCAGTGCCGTTGTAACTTTGAACGGCCAACTAAATGAACTGTTGTAAGTCGAGGACTTCCCGTACTTGTAAATCATGATATTTCAAATCAGGTTAATCCAAATAAGCGGCGTAGTGTGATTTTGAATCTGTTCTAGTACTTCTTTTCTGTTCCAATTTCTCCCTCATGTGTTCTTTAGCCTGGAAAGAGTTTGCCTGTGGCACATTGGATCTGTCACTGCCGTCCATCAAATATTTTCTTTGATGGTGCAAAATAGAGAAAGGATCACCTGATGTCCTACTTTCCATCTCGATTCTACTGCGGTGATGTACGTAAAAGAGTTAGGGCTGAAATAGCCATAGGCCACTCCATTACTCTCCCTGTTAATTACTCCCAGGACTATTACCATTGGCTCAGGAAATTTCAATTTATTTTGAGGTCAATTCTTGTTCATGTCTCTCTCACGCTCACTGATTTGCCTGCATTTTATCTTTTGCGGGTTAATTTAAAAAAAAAATCTTTGCTGATGTTTTATAAATAACCCTCAAGCTCTATTTTGGCTCGCTGAACTGAGCGCACATGCGCTCACTGTGATCTGAACATACAGATCGACTGGGTGTGTGCTGGGGGCAAACTAAATTGGAAATCACCCGTAGTAATTTTCCAAGACAGCACTCAGTCGCAACCAAATCCCAGGGGAAATTTATACAGCCAAGTATTCTCCTAGATTGGGTGCACTAGCTTTAACTCGGAGCAAAACTATTCACAGATAGCCCTCGACTTACAACCACAATTGGGATGAGAATTTCCTTTACTGAGCGGAGTGGTTATTCCATTTAACGTTTTATTGAGTTATATTAAAATAAGATACGATACAAAATACAAAAGTAAATAGGAAAACAGTGGGGGTGGGGGGGTGGGGAAGAGAAGTGAGGAAGGGTTGAGAAAAAGAAAAAGAAGCGCTGACTTCCGACTCCCTCTGTTGCAGTAAAATAAAGCATTAACATCAAACCACAACTTTTTGTTTTTCCGTGATAGTATAAACTAGCCATTTCTATAAAGATCTATCAAACTAATCAGTAAAGCAGAGTGGTTATTAAGTGAATTGTGTCCAGTTGTTATGACCTTTTTTTGCCACAGTTGTTAAGTACATTCCTGCAGTTGTTAAGTGAATCATGAGGTCATTAAGCGAATCCAGCTTTTCCCATTGACTTTACCTTTCAGAAGCTGGCTGGGAAGGTCACAAATGGCAATCACATGACCCTGGAATGCTGGAACCATCGTAAATGCATGCTGGTTGCCAAGCACCCAAATTTTGATCATTTGACTGTGGGGATGCTGCGACGGTCATAAGTGTGAGGAACAGTCCCTGCGGATTTTGCTTCATGGACTTTAGGGGGTGGTGCTCATCTCCTTTTCAAGGTCATTGAGCCATCGCTGTCCAAAGACATTTCTGTGGTCATGTGTCCATCACAGAGCGCTGTTACTTTATGAGACAAGCTCATAAATCACTTTTTTTCAGAGCCATTGTAACTTTGAACGGTCACTAAATGAGTGGTTGTAAAACGAGGACCACTTGTAATGGGGTCAGAGAAAATTCCAGGATCTGACAGAAGAGGGACTCGATTTGGTGGGAAATTTAAGTCTTCATTTCTAGCTATTGAAGGGACAGCTGGTTGTCAGGGACTGAGGGGAGAAAATATTCACCCCGCACACTGAGATCCTACTCTCTCAATCAGCCCTGTGCAACTATAATAAAAATATTGTGCACATTAGTATATACTGTATGAATAGAATGTCGATAGATTTTAGGTATTTTGAGTAGGGGACAGTTGGATAAACAGATGATTTTCACGATCCCTAAACAACTGCAGACTGGGATTCACAGAAACTGTAGAAGAGCATTTCTTAACCTCAGCAATTTTAAGATGTGTGGACTTCAACTCCCAGAATTCTCCACCAGGAGGAATTGAAGTCCACACATCTTAAAGTTTCTGAGGCTGAGAAACACTGATGTAGAGGACTCCCAGCTGCCTTTTTCATCTTTACTTCCTTTTTCTCTGCATCTCTCCCTTTCTTTCGGCGCTAATTATTATTGAGACTATCTTTGTTTTCTTTTGCCCCAGTTGTTCTACTTTTCTTTGCAAGTCTTTATATTTTGTGATTTTTTCCAGTTCTTTCTCCTCTATTCTGCTATCCCCAGCTAGTGTAATATACACCCCAGCTAGTGTACTATACACAGAGTAATATACATGTTGCACAGAATATGACATACATATGGAAACGTATGACTAGTTTTCCCCCCCTAACTACTTGTGTAAGGATTATTCTTTATATTATTCATGTTGGCTTGTATTCTTGTATGGACTGCACCAGTAGAGGCTAAACCAATTTCGTTGTATACATGATGTACAATGACAATAAAGGCTTTGAACTTTGAGCTTTGAACTTTAGTGCAATGTCCACTATTTATTATTATTACTACCAACGTAGGGAAGCTGCTGGTGCCCATACGTTGCTGATTTCAGAGCTTTCTGAAGGGGAGCTTTCAAAGATAATATTAATTGAACACTGAAAAAAATGAAGTCATAATTTCAAAAAATGAAGTACACACACAAGCCTCCCACCATCAGAGAGGCCTCGATTCTGTGCCTGCCTACGAAATTCCAGTTAACAGAAAAGGTGCCTTTGAAAGGTGGCAAAATTTATATTTCCGTTTCCTTGGCAACCAAACTTCTACCCTCCAAAACAGATGCAAGGACACGGAATCCAGAAAAAGGAAGGAAACATTCAAATGGCTTACAGAGACAGCTTCCAGGATCTGTTTCACCACGTGGGCTGCATCCCTTTCGCTGTAAAATCCCCTCTCCACAATCCTGCAGAGAAGAAACAGCATGCAGATTTATTTTTTAAAAAAATATATATATGCCTTCACCCTGCACAGCCAGCCTGATTGCCAGTTTGTAAATCTGCTTTGGGGAGAAAATACTTAAAAATAAAATAAGCTGGTGGGTGTACTAGTTTCTTTTCTGCTGCTTTAATGTGTGATACAAGAAGGAGGAGGCTGGGAAGCTTTGCAGTAGAGAGGGCAGGAATGGCAGGTTGCTAGGCAACCAGTGCATTCCTCTTCCTGGTGGATGCAAAAGGGAGAACGCTGCAGGGGTTGCTAGGCAACCATTCACACATTGCCTCCTCCCTGATTCTCTGTCCCATGACTGCATAGTTTAATAGAGCAATCTGTTCAATTCAAATGTCTCTTTTTAAAAAAAATATGCCAATGAACATCATTTTAAAAGAAGTGATCCCCTTTATTTCTTAATTCTTCCTATATGAAGGAGAACCTCCATAGGCCTAGGGCAGTGATGGCGAACCTTTTTTGGTTCGCGTGCCAAAAGGGGGGGGGGTGCGTGCGCTAGCACCCACGCACATACCCACCCATTCCCTCCCCCCATGCATGTGCACAACCCCCCCGCGCTGCCCCCTGCGCATGCGCACAACCCCCCGACCCCTCCCGCGCATGCGCAAAGGCCTCACTGAAGCCTGGGACGGTGGAAAACGGGCCAGAGTGCGTTTTTCCGAACTTCCGGTTTGCCCGTTGCGCTGTTTTTCGCACTCCGGGGCTTCAGGAAGCTTCCCTGAAGCCTCCGGAGGGCAAAACGGCCTTCCCCAAGGCCGAAAATCAGCTGGCCAGCACGCGCATGCATGCTGGAGCTAACATAGGGCAACGCCTCGCGTGCCCTCTGATATGGCTCCGCGTGCCACCTGTGGCACGCGTGCCATAGGTTCGCCATCACTGGCCTAGGGAGATGGAAGGGAAAACCTTGGGAGACAGAAGGGAAAGGCTTTGGGAAACAGAAGGGAAGGTCTTGGGGGGATCCAGTTTTGGTCACCATGATGTAAAAAAGATGTTGAGACTCTAGAACAGCGGTTCTCAACCTGTGGGTCACGACCCCTTTGGGGGTCGAACGACCCTTTCACAGGGTCGCCTAAGCGCGCGCTAGCCCGCCATCTTGGTGCCACGCCCCCTTTGTCACATCGCGTGCGGGGAGGGGACGGGGAGGGGGTTGCGGCGGTGGGGAGGGGGTCGCGGCATTAGGAAGGTTGAGAACCACTGCTCTAGAAAGAGTGCAGAGAAGAGCAACAAAGGAGACTGGAAGCTAAAACTTATAAAGAACGGTTGCTGGAATTGGGTATGTCTAGTTTAATGTAAAGAAAGATTAGGGGTGACATGATAGCAGTGTTCCGATATCTCAGGGGTTGCCACAAAGAAGAGGGAGTCAAGCTATTCTCCAAAGCACCTGAGGGTAGGACAAGAAGCAATGGGTGGAAACTAATCAAGGAGAGAAGCAATCTAGAACTGAGGAGAAATTTCCTGATAGTTAGAACAATTAACCAATGGAACAACTTGCCTCCAGAAGCTGTGAATTCTCCAACACTGGAAGTTTTTAAAAACAGGTTGGACAACCATTTGTCTGAAATTATGTATGGGGTTTCCTGCCTGAGCAGGGGGTTGGACTAGAAGACCTTCAAGGTCCCTTCCAGCTCTATTCTGATTCTGACCAGTTGTAAGTCACCTTTTGTAGTTGTAAGGAAAAGGCCTTGGTAGATGGAAGGAAAACCTTGGGAGGCAGAAGGGAAGGTATTAGGGGCAGAAGGAAAAGGCCTTGGGAGACAGAAGGTATTAGGGGCAGAAGGAAAAGGCCTTGGGAGACAGAAGGGAAAAGGGGCAGAAGGAAAAGGCCTTGGGAGACAGAAGGGAAAACCATGGGAGACAGAAGGGAAGGTATTAGGGGCAGAAGGAAAAGGCCTTGGGAGACAGAGGTGGGTTTCAGCAGGTTCTGACCAGTTCTGGAGAACCGGTAGCGGAAATTTTGAGCAGTTCTGGAGAACCGGTAGCGGAAATTTTGAGTAGTTCGGAGAACTGGTAAATACCACCTCTGACTGGCTCCGCCCCCATCTATTCTCTGCCTCCCGAGTCCCAGCTGATCGGGAGGAAATGGGGATTTTGCAGTAACCTTCCCCTGCCACGTCCACCAAGCCATGCCCACCAAGCCACGCCCACAGAACCGGTAGTAAAAAAATTTGAATTCCACCACTGGACAGAACGAAAATCTTGGGAGTCAGAAGGGAAAGTCTTGGGGGCAAAAGGCCTTGGGAGACAGAAGAAAGTCCTGCAGCCTAGACAACCAACATAAGCAAAGGTATATCTCAGCCCACAGATAGAGGGAGGGCTTGGAAAGCTTCTCAGAAGGGACCCTCCCTAGTTTTTTTTTGTAAAGTAAAAGGTAAGGAAGGGAGAAATATTTTTAGATTTGCAAGATTCTATTAACATAACCTTACAATAAAGGTAGAGTTGATATTCATTGTTGTGCTTCTTGTCTGGACTACCTCAAAGGGCTAACAGCGTCACACATTTAAAAAGGGGATGGGGGCTTTGGTTGTGTCTTGATTTTTTTATGCCGTCTTCCCCCCCCCCATTAAATATTCACAGAAAACAGGGCGGGGAAAACTTATTTGGAAGAGAGGGGAAACATTTGCTTTGCAGGATATTTTTTTGAAATTCCCAGTCTATTCTAGAGCCCTGATTTCCTGGTGGTCTCCTATCCATAACTAACCAGGCTTGATCCCGATTAGCTTTTCAAAATCAGCCAAAACAGGCATGAAGGGGAAAAAAACTTTCTTTACATACTGTATATCCTAGTGATTGTTATCGCTAGTTACTCTTAATCTCTACTGTACTAATGAGTAGATATTCATGGAAATTTATCTGGCTTCTTATAGAATTACTCCGTGACTTGGCTTTTTTTCCCTCCACGTCACTGGCTAATTCTATTCCTCTTGCTGCCATCCATTTCATATTTTCATTTCATGCCTGGCTTGCAATGGCCATTTTCAAACATCATGATTAATTCCCCGTCCCAATGGGTCATGGCCACCCATCATATTTATTTTCCAAGAAGGACTTTAGGTTGTAGGTGAAGCTACAAACTATTTGAAAACACAGACAATGCTGGAATCTCTCATTTCCCTTTGTAATTGGTAATTTTTCCTTTAGCTCTGTTGGTAAAAAACTAAAAAAAAAACTTAAACAAATTAAAGTAAGGTCAATCAAGGAAGCCTGGCTGGTACAGGCACATTTATGCCCATCAATTCTATTAAAAAAATTAACTATCTCCATTTTCAGCAAGAGCTGAAGCCAGAAAGGAACAGGGTAGAAGGCAAGCTAAGGAAATTAAGAGCTTAGAGACTGGTTGTGAATTAAACCAAGCACCTTTCCTACGTCCCAAACACATCTTTTTCCCCATGGTAACAAATTACTCTTCTTTCCTTTGTTCAATTAGTCATCCTTAATTAAGAATCTGCCAATTAAGCCAAGATTTCTCCTGTGTTACCTGTCAAACAGCTCACCACCTGTCACCAACTCAAGGATGAGTGTGATCTCTGTGGGGGTTTCGAAGATGTCTTTGAGTTTGATCTAAAAGCAAGTGGGAAGAAATAGAGAAGGATGAATAACTTTGATCTAAAAGCTTTGCAGAAACGAGGAAAAAGCAATGGAAATTCCAAATATTTACACTTTTGCATGCACAGACACCATTGAAAACTGTCCATTCGAAGATATCATGCAGAAAGAAACTTCAATCTGCTTGATTTTACGACTTTATATGCATCAACGTTAGAGGTTGGCAAATCTTTTAATTGAGGGTTATCAATTTCACAAGTTTATTGTGCCCTTTGGGTTGAAATGAAAAATATTTTCAAAATGGTACTAAAACCTCTATCCATATTACAGGTCAGCCTCAACTTAATAATAACAATGGGGACCACATTTTCCATTGTTAAGCAAGTTGGTTGTTAAGTGAGTCGCACCTGCTTTTACAACCTTTTTGGCTATGGGTGTTAAGCAGTGGTGAAATCTAAAAATTTTCCCTACTGGTTCTGTGGCCGTGGCTTGGTGGTCATGTGACCGGGTGGGCGTGGCTGCACAACTGACTCACACACAAAGTAAAAGCAGCTGGACTTCACACAAGATGACCCCTGCAACAAGCAGGAACCTCACAGAGTCACAGAGAGCTCAAAAACCAACTATCACACTTTACACAAAAATAACACAAAAACTACACAACTGACTCACACACAATGCAAAAGCAGGTGGACTTCACACAAAATGGCCCCTGCAACAAGCAGGAACCTCACAGAGTCTCCATTTTGCCCCCTCCCCTCCCATTGTCACACCCAGCCTCAACTTATCTATAGTTCTGTAAAAATGTTGTTCACCTTTTTTCAACTTTATTATCTACATACTATAGATGTACTTTCATGGACCACTGAAAGGAGGAAATGGCTAAATGGC
>QLTV01009056.1:2808005-2823597 GCA_003457575.1 Thermophis baileyi
CCCGAACCGGGAGCATTTCACCCCTGGTGCCACGCCCCCTTTGTCACGTCATCCCGCGCGGGGAGGGGGTCCCGGGGTCACGGGGGGGTCGCGGCATTAGAAAGGTTGAGAACCACTGACTTAGACTTATATACCGCTTTACAGTGCTTGTACAGCCCTCTCTAAGCGGTTCACAGAGTCAGCATATTGCCCCCAACAATCTGGGTCCTCATTTTACCCACCTTGGAAGGATGGAAGGCTGAGTCAACCTTGAGCCGGTGAGATTTGAACTGCCGAACTGCAGCTAGCAGTCAGCTGAAGTAGCCTGCAGTGCTGCACTCTAACCACTGTGCCACCTCGGCTCTTAAGGTTCTGACAGGTTCTGGAGAACCGGTAGCAGAAATTTTGAGTAGTTCGGAGAACCGGCAAATACCACCTCTGGCTGGCCCCAGAGTGGGGAGGGAATGGAGATTTTGCAGTATCCTTCCCCTGTCACGCCCACCAAGCCACGCCCACAGAACCGGTAGGGAAAAATTTTGAATTTCACCCCTGCCTCAGTGAAATCGAGTTTGACACCCCTGACTTACAACATTCATTTAATGATCGTTTGAAGCTATAATGGCATTGAAAAAAGAGTCTTATGAACAGGCCTCACACTTACGACATTCCCATGATAATGTGATTAAAATCCAGGTGCTTGCCAATCAGCATGTATTTACGATGGTTGCAGCATTCTGGGATCACATGATCACCATCTGAGATCTTCCCAGCTGCTTCCAACAAGCAGAGTCAACGGGGGAAGCCAGATTTGCTTAATGACCATGTGATTCACTTAACTGCAGTGATTTGCTTAAGAACAGTGGCAAAAAGGTCATAAAATCAGGCGCGACTCACTTAACAATCGCCTTATTAAGTAATGGAAATTATCATCTATTTGTGGTCATAAGTCAGTCCCCTAAAAGGAGTAGTTCTGTGTCCTAGGGTGTCTCCTAGGTTCATAGCTTTTGTTTGATCATTAGGTAGAGAGCATTGGTGCACCATGGCTATTCCTTCCTGGCTCTAGAAGATCTAGCAATAATGACTCTTGTGTCTTGACTACTACAATGCACTCTTTGCGGGGCTGCCATTGAAGATTACTACAAGATACAAGATACAAGGAGCGTCATCACTTGAGACTTTCAAGAAGAGATTGGACTGCCATTTGTCAAAAATGGTGTAGGGTCTCCTGCTTGAGCGGGGGGTTGGACTAGATGACCTACAAGGTCCCTTCCAACTCTGTTAATCTGTCTGTTAAGACTGTCAAAACCGTTTCATTGAGATAAACTTCTGAAGAGCAGGTGAGATTACAGATAGTCCTCAATTTACAACCACAATTGACCCCAAAATTTCTGTTGCTAAGTGAGACATTTGTTAAGCGAATTTTGCCCCATTTTATGACTCTTCTTGCCACAGTTGTTAAGTGAATCAGGATTCCCCATTGACTTTGCTTGTCAGAAGGTCACAAAAGGTTGACAAAAGGTTGACCCCGGGACACTGCAACCGTCATAAATATGAAAAACTGTGATGAGTCACTTTTTTGGGTGCTGTTGTAATTTTGGTCACTAAATGAACTGTTGTAAGTCGAGGACTACCTGTACTACTGTTTGGGTAGTTCAACTTATTTTATTTATTCTGTTGTGCATTTCTATCATTATATGCTGTAAAGCAACCAGAATGTTGCAACTGGAGTGTAATATTTATTTATTTATTTATTTATTTTATAAAATTTATATGCCGCCCAACTCCCGAAGGACTAATATATATATGTATAAAATATATGTATGTATATATAGATGTACTTTAAAAATTGACTGACGTATCCACAGACTAGGGCTTAGGTGTTGTTGTTTTTAAATCATAGGCTTTAAGGATGATGTAAATGTTTACAGTTTCTCATCTCTCGCTGAATGCATTTCTGGGAGATAGGTAATTGCCATGTCAGGAAATTGCGTTTGCGTATGATGCAATTTTCAAGCAAAAAGTTATTACCAGAGTGGAGAAGATGAACAATTCTGTTACTGTCAGAGAATCTAAGGTAAATGAAAATTAAATTCGGTGGTGATTTTGGTAATGATTTTGTAGTTCAGTTTATCTGCTGATGGGCTTATCCACGAGAATACAGTAATAGAAATCCAATCTTTAGTACAGTGTTTCTTAACTTTGACAGATGTGAAGACTTCAACTCCCTGAATTCTCCAGCCAGCTGCCTGGGGAATTCTGGTTGTTGAAGTCCACACATTTGAAAATTGCCAAGGCTGAGAAACCCTGAACTAGTATCTCTGCTTTAAAAATCAGGGGTGAAATGCTCCCAGTTCGCTCGGTCGGTCGCCGTAGAGCCGGTCGCCAAGGTAGCGTGAGGCGCCACCCACCCGTCCGGACGCCGCCCGGACGCCGCCATTTGGGTTCTTTTACCCTCTGCGCATGCGCAAAGCGTTCTGTGCATTTGCAGAGGGTAAAAGAACCCAAATGGCGGCATCCGGGCGGGTGGGCGGAGCCTCACGCTACCTTGGTGACCGGCTCTACGGTGACCGACAGGTACGAGCGAACCGGGAGCATTTCACCCGTTAAAAATGATTCAGGTAGCCAGCCAGAGGAGCAGAACCTTTTATTGGAAAATACTGGGGGAACAAGCAGGGTCCCATGGGGTGGGGAATCATGACAGACAAGATGGCGGATACAGCATTGCAATCCAAGCCCAGCCCATAAAAGGGGCGGGGCTTGGATTATGATATCACATCCACTGTCTTGCTTGTTCTGGGCTACACAAAAGGGGTGGCGCTTTGACCCTTTCTACCTGCAGATCAGCGGTGGGTTGCTCCCGGTTCGGCCCAGTTCGGCAAACCGGTAGTGGTGGCGGCAGGAGGCTCTGCCCACCCACCTGGGATGCTTCTGCGGTCGCACGAGCGCGCTCACGAGCAAACCGGTAGCAACGGGGTTTAGAACCCACTACTGCTGCAGATGTTGCTGAGAGTTACAGGTGTTCCTTGATTTGTGACCGGTTATTTTACAATCATTCAGAATGAATTACGATGGACTCAGAATGGCAGCTTTATGGTCTGCAAAGCACTTCCAGCCATTGTAAAATGTCACACACAGCCATGCAATAATGAGACCACATTTTGGGCACTTGGCAACTAGCTTGCCTTTGTGACCAGTTGCAATGTCCCTCAGTCGCTTGACCACAATTTGTGACATTTTTGCTGGTTTCTGGCAAAAAACAGACCAAGGACCCCTCATTTCTATTCTATTCTATTCTATTCTATTCTATTCTATTCTATTCTATTCTATTCTATTCTATTCTATTCTATTCTATTCTATTCTATTCTATTCTATTCTATTCTATTCCATTCCATTCCATTCCATTCCATTCCATTCCATTCCATTCCATTCCTTTCCATTCCATTCCATTCCATTCAATCCCGAGTTATAAATATTCTCCTTTATCACTAAGTATTGGTTCATTTAACAACCACTGTGAAAAATGGCAAAAAAAACCCAAAACAGATCTGGTCACATGGTTGTCTCAACTTATGACTGCAGTGACTTACAACTGGATTTCTGATCCCAACTGTGGTCATAGGTTGAGGACTACCTGTATTGCCATGCGGAGAAAACTGCTCTAAACTAAACTGGAGCAGTTTCCACTATTTTTACAATGCTATGCTAATTTCTTGAGAGATCAGCTCTCTCTCACTGCAGAAAATCATCCATGTTCCTCTGTTTTCATATTCTCCCCTAGGATATTTTGTAAGGAACACAGAAAAGCAGGCTAGAAGTCAGGAGACTGGAAGTTCTAGTCCCACCTTAGGTATGAAAGCCCACAGAGTGACTTTGGGCCAATCACCAGGAGACTGTGAATTCTAGTCCCGCCTTAGGCATGAATGCCAGGTAGCTGACTCTGGACCAATCACCAGGAAACAGTGATTTCTCGTCCCGCCTCTGGCATGAAAACGGCTGGGGGATGTTGGATCAGTCCACCTCATATGGTAATGATTATGGGGAAAATTGGAGAAGGGAGCACCCTTTACACTGCCTTGTCTTAGTACAAATTAAGGCAGCATACAAAGCTACTAAAAAAAATGTGTGTGATGAAAGTAAGAGTTTTATACTTACCGTTTTCTTCAATATTTTGGCAGCATACTGGACCTGAGATCCTTTCTCTTCGCAGCTGTAAACCACAGAGGTAGCCCCCCTAAAACAGACAAGGATCAGAAGTATTGTTCCCAAAACTGAGACTGGAATCACACACATGTACACACACAAAATATTATGACTGATTAATAATAACCTATAACTCCCCAAATCATAGATCCATCATAATTGTGTATTTTTAGTATCTGGATTTGGTGCACACAATCTCTGTCAGCTTTTGGCTTGACTTTTTCTGAGTCCTTCCTGGTGCTCTGTTGGACCTTCTAACCATCCTTCAATCAGAAGAAAAGATGTCTCCTTCAGCCCTGGATCAACCCTTAAGCAAAATCAGCATGAGCTGAGGGCACCAAGGAAAGGGAACACTTCAAAGACTCTGGAAAGAGTGCAGAAAAGAGCAACAAAGATGATTAGGGGGCTAGAGGCTAAAACATATGAAGAACGGTTGCAGGAATTGGGTATGTCTAGTTTAATGGAAAGAAGGATTAGGGGTGACAAGATAGCAATATTCCAATGTTTGAGGGGCTGCCACAAAGAACAGGGAGTCAACCTATTCTCCAAAGCACCTGAAAGCAGGACAAGAAGCTATGAATGGAAACTAATCAAGGAGAGAAGCAACCTTCTCTAAGCCCTAAGATCTAAGCCCCAGAGCTCATTGTAACAGCATTGCCAAAAAGGCATTAAGAGTTGTTAATCTAATTTTGCGAAGCTTCTTCTCCGGTAACATTGTACTGCAAACAAGGGCATACAAAACCTTTGCCAGACCAATTCTCGAATACAGTTTGTCTGCCTGGAATCCACACTATATATCAGACATTAATACAATTGAGCGGGTCCAGAGGTATTTCACAAGAAGAGTACTCCACTCCTCTGCTCACAATAGAATACCTTATGCCACCAGGCTTGAAATTTTGGGCTTGGACAACCTAGAACTACGCCGCCTACGGTCCGACATGCATAGTACACAAAATTGTCTGCTACAATGTTCTACCTGTCAATGACTACTTCAGCTTCAATCGCAATAATACACTGGCAAACAATAGATACAAACTCAAGGTAAACCGCTCCAAACTCTTTTGCAGAAAATACGACTTCAGCAACAGAGTGGTCAATGCCTGGAATGCACTACCTGACTCTGTTGTTACATCCTCAAACCCCCATAGCTTCAACCTTAAACTGTCACCCCATTCCTAAGAGGTCTGTAAGGGGGCGTGCATAAGCGCACCAGCGTGCCTACCGTCCCTGTCCTACTGTCCCCATTTATTTGTACTCATTTCTTGTATTCATGTTCATGTTTATACTTATCTCGTACATGTTTGACAAACTAAATAATATAAAAAATAAAAAAAATAAAACCTCAAACTAAGGAGAAATTTCCTGACAATGAGAATAATTAATCAGTGGAATGACTTTCCACTAGAATTTGTGGAACACTGGAGGCTTTTAAGAAGAGACTGGACAGCCCCTTGTCTGGAATGGTATGGGGTCTCCTGCATGAGCAGGGGGTTGGACTAGATGACCTTCAAGGTCCTTTCCAACTCTATTCTGATTGAATATTTAACATTCTGAGCACAAGGAAGGACCGAGAAACTGCTCCTCTATCCGTCCACGTACCCGGGGACGGTGCGACGCACGGGCAGCCCTCGAATGCGCAGGTGCTGACAGAAGGGCCGTGAGCGCTAGCCCGCCATCTTGGTGCCACGCCCCTTTTGTCACCTCATTGCTTCTCGCCTGACAATGCACATGCGTGGGGAGAGGGCGGGGAGGGGGTCGAGGCGGCGGGGCGGGAGTCGCGGCATTAGGAAGGTTGAGAACCACTGGACTAGAAGATCTCCAAGGTTCCCTTCCACCCTGTTATTCTATTATTCTGAGATTTTGTCCTCATCTATCATGCCCTTAATACTTTCACTGTCACACAGGACTTTAGTTTTCAGCACTTACGGAGTCTTAGCAGCTTGTCTGTAAATGTAACAATCTAAGCCAGGGGTCAGCAACCCGCGGCTCTGGAGCTGCATGTGGCTCTTTCATCCCTGTGCTGCGGCTCCCTGTCACCGGTCAGCTCCACAATTGATAGGGCTTGTTGTGGCCCGCCAGCGTCCTGTGCAGTTGATCATGGATCCCAAGGACGATGAGGCGGTTGTGGCGAGGTACCGTCAGCCCGTGCACCTGGCACCCGAGTCAGAGAGCGAGGAGGTTGGAGAGGACTCAGTGCCAGAGGCTGAGAGTCAACCAGGGCCTTCTGTACCTCCTGAGGAGCCCATCAGGGCTGAAGAAGAAGAGAAGGAGCCTCTTCTTCTCGATGCTCGGGCACGCAGGGCAGCTAGAAGACAAGAGTGGCTGCTCAGGAGGAGGTCTCCTCGAGAGTAGAGCTGCAGGCTAAGTGGCCACACCCTTAGACTATTTAAGCCCTCACCACGCTGAGCCGTGTTGCAGGAAACAACCATTTGATATCCCTCTTGAACTTTGTGACTCCAGTCTGCTCATGTATTTGTTCCAGTACGGGTCTTGTTTCTTGCATTCCAAGTTCTGGGAGTCTTGCCAGAGACAGTAAGAGCTGCTCCTTTATCTATTGGACTCCGGCCAGCTGTTAAGATTACATATTAAAAAGCTGGAGCTTTGGGAAAAAAAAACTATTCTGCCTTTATTTTGTGTTGCGCTGTTAAGACTGTACATTAACAGCAGGGGTTTGAAAAAGACTCTTCTGCCTTTATTTTGTTTTCAACGACTCCTAAGAAGTTATTAGGAGACCTTTATTATTAGTAAATGAACAGTGTTTTGCAGTTTGTGTGTGCGTATTATTGGTGGCTCGTCGCTTTGGCAGAACAGGGCTTTCAGTTAGGACAGGCAGAGGAAAAAGGATGCCGTGCTAGGAGGAGACTCTATGGTGGAGGAACCGGACTTCCGGTCAGCTCCAGAATTGAATGGGGGGCTTCCAGTTAGGACCTTTGTGGCTCTTTGAGTGTTTAAGGTTGCTGACCCCGATCTAAGGGAATGATCTTGGAGACAGGAGGAAGAGCCGCAGACCAGACAACCAGTGTTTAAAAGACACAGATAGTCCTCAACGTACAACAGTTCATTTAGTGACCCTTCGAAGTTACAATGGCACTGAAAAAAAGTGACATATGACCCTTTTCACACGACCGCTGCAGCATCCCCATGGTCACATGATCAAAATTCAGACGCTTGGCAACTGACTCATATTTATGACGGTTGCAGTGTCCAGGGGTCCTGTGATCACGTTTGAAACCTTCTGACCAGTGAAGTCAATGAGGAAGCCAGGTTCACTTAACAACCCTGTTAATAACTTAACCACTGCAGTGATTCACTTAACAACGGTGGCAAGGAAGGTCATAACGTGGGACAAAATTCACTTAACAACTGTCTCGCTTAGCAACAGAAATTTTGGGCTCCATTATGGTCGTAAGTCGAGGACTACCAGTATCTCAGCCCACAGAAGGAAAAGGGGCGTGGGAAGCATCTCAGAAAGGACCCTCCTTATTTTCCAGAGAATAGAAGGAAAGGAGGGAAGGTATACTTTCAGACTTGAAAAATTCTGTTAATACGGTATAACCTTAGAACAGAGGTCTTCAATTTGGCAACTTTTAAGACTTGTGGACTTCAACTCCCAGAATTCCTCAGTTCCTTAAAGTTGCCAAGTTTGGGGACCCCTGCCTTAGAATAAAGATAGAGCTAGAATTCATTGTTGTGCTTTCTTGTAAGAACTACCTCGAAGGACTAACTTTAACCTTTCAAGTATGAAAGTATTTTTCCTCTGTCCTTTTACTCTCCGCAAAACTTGGGAGGGTCCCTTCCTGTCCCAAAGCAAAAGGACAGGTAAGAGAAATGATCACTAATCCCTTTCTAATCTCCTGGTGAAGGGAGGTGTTGACAAGGTAGGGTCAAAAAAAGCAACATGGCAGCAGCCATCACAGTGAAATCAGAATGCTGCCTATTTTTTTTTTTTTTACATGCCCTAATGTACTTTTTGATACAGGTAATCCTCGACTTACAACCCCAATTGAGCCCAAAATGTCCATTGCTAAGCAAGACAGTTAAGTGAGTTAATATTATTTATTTTGGACATAAATTGTTTCAACTCCTACCCTCAAAACGATGCTATAGAGCACTGCACACCAAAACAACTAGACACAAGAACAGTTTTTCCTCAAACGCCATCACTCTGCTAAACAAATAATTCCCTCAACACTGTCAAACTATTTACCAAGTCTGCATTACTATTAATCTTCTCATCATTCCTATCACCCATCTCCTCCCACTTATGACTGCATGACTTCTTGACGAATGTATCTTGTCTTTTTATGTACACAGAGAGCATATGCACCAAAGACAAATTCCTTGTGTGTCCCATCACACTTGGCCAATAAAGAATTCTATTCTATTCTATTCTATTCTATTCTATTCTATTCTATTCTATTCTATTCTATTCTATTCTATTCTCTTCTCTTCTATTCTGACCTTTCTTGCTGCCGTTGTTAAGTGAATCACTGCCGCTGTCACCATGGGGATGCTGCAACGATCGTAAGTGTGAAAAGCAGTCATGTTGCTTTTTTCAGTGGTGTTGTAGCTTCGAACCGTCACTAAGCGAACGGTGGTATGTCAAGGACTTCGTGTATATTGCTTGTTGACAGGAAATAGATCTGTCACTGGAATTCTTAGAATCCTATTTCTTTTTAATAAATCTTGCTAAGGGGACTCTGAGGTTTCGCCTGGAAAACCAATTACTTTGGGCTTTATGCAGAAGCCGGGTCAGATTTGGGCATTTTAAAGCACTTTTTGGAGATCAAATCCAAACCGCTGCACAGCTTCAGGGCACAGAAAGCCATATTAATTGTGTACCTAAGTGGTGTTTGCTAGATCCCAGCATCCTGCCGTACAGAAGGATGAAATCCCCCTCCTCTTTCCCCACTGAAGGATTTTTCCCCCCTCTGGCTTCCTTTGGTAAAACTCTTCTAATTAAAATTGAAACGCTCAAGAGCTTTAAACGGTTAGGCGGCTTTCAAGACCAAAGGAACTACTACTATAGGGCTGTAACCTCTGTCAAGTACAGCAGTTCCCAGAGAAATAAACCTGGTAAATTTATATCTACATAGACATGATATATCCCAGATGGGATATCCAGGATGACCTGATGGAAAAAACTCTCAGAGGCCCCAAAATATATTTTATATTTGTGGAGCAAAGTTTCCTTTAATGCATGTCCCAGCAGGATGCGGTACATGAAGCAGTCATAAGTCATTTCTGCCTTGTGTTAGTGGTTGTTTTTTTTTTTTCCTGTACTTCATTTCAATAGAAAATGGTGCAATTGGATTAGTTTTAAAGATTTCCACATTGGTAGTCCTCGACTTACGACCACAACTGAACCCCAAATTTCTGTTGCTAAGCAAGATAATTGTTAAGTGAGTTTTGCCCCATTTTACGACCTTTCTTGCCACAGTTGTTAAGGGAATCACTGCAGTTGTTAAGTTAGTAACACGTTTGTTAATGACTCTGGCTTCCCCATTGATTTTGCTTGTCAGAAGGTTGCAAAAGGGGATCACATGAACCGTGGTGGCACAGTGGTTAGAGTGCAGTATTGCAGGTTAACTCTGCCCACAGCCAGGAGTTCGATCCTGACCGGCTCAAGGTTGACTCAGCCTTCCATCCTTCTGAGGTCGGTAAAATGAGAACCCAGATTGTTGCTAAGGAACAGGTTTAGGGTCACGAACCCTAAAACTATTAACTGGGGTCCGGGACTGGGATTTCTCCCCACCAGACATTTCACGGTTAAAACCATGTTAAAACCTAGTCTATCTAGGCTTAATCTAATAACATCAAAACGGTTAGTCAAACGGTTAGTACTGGTTAGTAAATGGCAATATACAGACTCTGTAAATCACTTAGAGAGGGCTGTAAAGCACTATGAAGCGGTATATAAGTCTAAGTGCTATTGCTGTTGCTGCTAACTTAACAATTGCAGCAATTCACTTAACAACTGTGGTAAGAAAGGTCGTAAAATGGGGCAAAATTCACTTAACAAATGTTTCACTTAGCAACAGAAATTTTGGGCTCAATTGTGGTCGTAAGTCAAGGACTATCTGTACTTTATTTGGCCAAGTGTGATTACACACACAAGTTATTTGTCTCCGGTGCGGAAGCTCTCGGGGTACATGCAAAACAATAGAGTAATAATAATCATAATAATGATACCAATAAAAGGAGGTAGTAGAGAAGATGAGAAGGACAATAATAAAATTACAGCCATACCACATGGGTAAATATACTTAGACTTAAGAGAGTACTGTGGGAATTAGATGTTCAGCAGATTGATGACACGAGGGGAAAAAACTGTCCCTGTGTCTAGCTGTTTTGGCAAGTAATGTCCTGTAGCGGCGTCCCAAGGGGAGGAGTTGAAACAGTTTATGTCCAGAATGTGAGGGGTCTGTAGATATTTACTCAGCCCTCCTTCTGACCCATGCAATATCCAGGCCCTCAATGGAAGGTAGCAGGGGTGGGTTCTAACTTACCTCACTGCTGGTTCGCTTCCTCCCGCGTCACGTGGGCGCGCACATGCGCAGTGCTGAAAATCCAGCTTCTGCGCGTGTGCAGAAGCGAAAAACAAGATGGCGCCGCCTATGGCGCCGCCGAGAGAGCCAGTTCAGGGGCGTGTCCAGCCACCCATCGCTGCTGGTTCGGCGAGCGGGGGGAAATTCCCGCTACCGGTTCTAAAGAACCGGTCCAAACCGGCAGGAACCCACCTCTGGAAGGCAGGTTGGTTGCAATTGTTTTTTCTGCAGTCTTAACTATCCTTTGAAGTCTGTACCTGTCCTGTTTGATTGCTGGACCAAACCAGACAGTTATAGAACTACAAATATAAGCCTAAGTGCTATTGCTATTGCTACGGTCGTTGAAATTACAACCCATCTCTTCTGCTTCAGAAATAAGATCAGGTAAATTAGAATTCCAAATTTCAGAAGCACCCCTTCCCCACACCCCTCACGCCACGCAGGATGTCTGTTGCATGAATATTTCTCTTATATATTTCTCAAATATTTGTTGCAGATATTTCTCTCTCTGGGCACACTGAGAATATATCTGCTGAAAAAAAAAACCCCTCCACATTGGCAACAGGAAAGGCATCCGGCCTATACGCAGGGGTGGGTTGTGGTTTACCTCGCTGCCGGTTCGCTCAGTGACGCGCCGTGCTTTGCGCATGCGCAGTGCTTAAAAAAAGCATCTGCGCATGTGCAGAATCAAAAAACAAAATGGCGCCGCCTATGGCACCGCTGAAAGAACCAGTTCGGGGGCGTGGCAGGCGTGGGTCGCTATCGGTTCTAGAGACCCACGCCGCCACGTTACTAATGGTTCTATAGAACCGGTCTGAACCGGTAGGAACCCACCTCTGCCTATACGTGTATTTTTACTCTGTTTGAAAGAGTCCCTCAATTCAAATTCTTGGTAATTTAGCAGAGATAAACTTTAATTTTCTTAGCAACAGGTAAAAGGCGTTTGGCTCTTGCATATGCACGGCGGATGTTTGCTCAACGTGAATCTTACCGCTTTATTCTGCTGTTTTCCCCACCAACTGATCAGATCTGACTCAGCTCTGTTTTTTGAGATTAGCTAGGACTGGCTAGCTGGGTGCTTTCACTGACTGGGATTGAAAGCAGGGTGTAAATCAAATCTAAAGAAACCCCAAATCTTCATTATGGATTTATATAGCTGCCTATCTCACTGATGTGCCTCTGGGCGGCGCACACATTTAAAATAACACAAACCAAAAACAATCAAAACAATGAGAACAAAGCCATTAAAACAATTAAAACTATAAATAGAAAACCAAGAAGCAAACAAAGAACAGGAGAGTGTATTCAGTCAGAATCTCACCATCAATACAGCCCTCTCACAAGGTCCATACAGGTGGTCCTCGACTTATGACAAGGCTTAGCAACCCAACAGAGTTACAACTGAGTTTCCTGGGAGTACTTACAACCCAGTTCCTAAATTATGACAGCTGCTCTCCCCCCCCCCCGTAGTCACATAACGTTTTACAACGGTTTTGCTGAAAACGGACATTTACTTTATGTTTTTGGCAAAACTGGCTCATACTGAACCATCAATTCGCTGAACAACTGTGGTGTTTGCTTAATGACCACTGCAAAAAATTTGCGACTTACAACCATGATGGGCAGGCTCCATTACAGTCGTAAGTTGAGGACTACCTATACAGGTAGTCCTCGACTTACAACAGTTAGTTTAGTGACCGTTCAAAGTTACAACGGCACTGAAAAAAGTGACTTATGTCCGTTTTTCAGAGTTACAACCTTTGCAGCATCCCCATGATCATATGATCAAAATTCGAACACTTGGCAACTGGTTCATATTTATGACGTTGCAGTGTCCCAAGGTCATGTGATCCCCTTTTGCGACCTTCTGTCAATGGGGAACCTGAATTCACTTAACAACCGTGTTACTAAGTTATCCACTGAAGTGATTCACTTAACAACTGGGGCAAGAAAGGTCGTAAAATGGGACAAAACTCACTTAACAAATGTCTCACTTAACAACAGACCAGGAGTGAAATCCAGCAGGTTCTGACAGGCTCTGGAGAACCGGTAGTGGAAATTTTGAGTAGTTCGGAGAACCGGCAAATGCCACCTCTGGCTGGCCCCAGAGCGGGGTGGGAATGGAGATTTTGCAATATCCTTCCCCTGCCACGCCCACCAAGCCATGCCCACCAAGCCACACCCACTAAGCCACACCACACCACGCCCACCAAGCCACGCCCACAGAACCGGTAGTAAAAATATTTGGATTTCATCACTGCAACAGGCATTTTGGGGTGAATTGTGGTCGTAAGTTGAGGACTACCTGTATTTCCATGGGACCCCCCCCAGGGCCAATGAAAAACCCAGTTTTCAGGCTCTTCCAGAAGATCAATAGATATCAGGTGCAAACAACCAGACCAAATTAGCTACTTTATTGTTCTCTGCCTGTTACACAAGAATCTCCACAGACCGGCAACTTTGCCTGGGAATGACTAGTTAAGGCTGTAAGGCAGCGATCTCCAATTTTCCGGCTCGGTGGATCAGTGGCGGCGGGGGAGGGGAGGGAATGGAGAGAGGATGGTTTTGTGCTTGTGCATGCTGCTTTCACAAATGCAGCTTTGTACGCGTGTCCATGCACAGGGGTGGGCTGCTATGGGTTTGCCCGGGTTCAGGAGAACCCGTAGTTAACGTTATGGCCGGTTCGGAGAACCTCCAAATCCCACCCCTGGCTGGCCCCACCCCCACACCCCACCCCTACCAGGAGTTCTGGATGCAAGTTAAGCCTGTTCTGGATGCGAGTTAAGTGCAGGGCCTGCACGGAGGCTCGGGGAGGGGGGAAAACGGGCTTCCCGAAAGTTCCGGAAGGCCGGAAATGGGCCCATTTCCAGCCTCCGTTTTCGCCCTCCCAGAGGCTCGATGAAAGCCTCCGGAGCCTGGGGAAGGTGAAAACGAACCCCCTGCCGTGGTGCAGGAGGCCGACTAGCCCATGCCCACCATGGCCACGCCCACCCAGCAACCGGGCAGAGAACCCATTGCTGAAATGTTTGAAGCCCACCCCTGCACATGCGCACTCACCCACCACTTCCACAGCCCAGTTCTGAACGGTCTGCGGCCCGGCACTGTTGGGGACCCCTGTTCTAAGGTATCGTGACCCTAAACCTCAGCAAATTTCTTAACCAAGCACTTCCCAACTTCCTTCTTCTACAGTGTGTTGAGACTACATCTCCCAGAATTCCTAGCTGATGCCAACCTTGGCTGGGGACTTCTGGGAATTCTAATCCCTGTTTTTTCACTTCATCTTCCACTCTATCTGCAGATTCTGGGGAACTTGATTTATTCTTTTTGATTTCCAGTGTTAAAAGCACTGAAACCAGATCAGAGGATTGGGGGGAAAGCCACTTTAATCTAAGAACAGTTTTTTGGCAGCACCTTCAAAGAAACCCCCACAGGAAGACTAAAATAGCAGCATTATGGAACAGCAGCGTCCACGCTACATATGTTCTGTTTTTGCCTGCTAAGAATAGTTGTGCTTTTTTACCTTTGCATCCTCCAAATTTCATTAAAGGCAGCCCTATCTGGATCAGAGGAGAATGCAAAATTAGATATACCCCCCTCGTGAAATTCACTGCCACCCCATCCTGCCCGCTTTGTTGATGTAACATATGGGGGGGGGGATCCATTTATGGAAACCATGTCCTAGATTTGATTTCATTTTCCTTTGATGTAAGACGGCTAAAAAACTTCTGCAAAATCCAGAAGGCTCTGCTGAGGACAAAGATCATGGATATCTTTCGTTGGATTAGATGGATGAAGCCGTGGGAAGGGTGCTAAATAAGAAAAATACACTGATTTTCATGGCTTAGCAAGAGGCAGGAATGAGGCTGAGAGAGAGTTGGCCCAAAACAGAAAGACAGATGCCACCGCCAAGGGTATTTTGTTAATCTAAGGCACAGGTCACCAACCGGTGGTCCGCGGACCACTGGTGGTCCGCGAGAAAATTTTGGTGGTCCGTGGAGAAATCTTGGCCCCTGGGCCGGATATGGCCGAGAGCAATTAATCCAGCCCGCACGCGGGAACACAAGGCTGCACCGCCCAACATCACCCCGCCCACATGCCAGCCCCCACTCTTAAGGCCGAGCGCAAACCTCACCTTGAGTATAGCAGTGCTAGCCACACGAACTGGAACAGGAAGGTAAGACCAAGAACTCGCTGCGCTCAGCCGAACGGCTGCCTGGGGGGGGGGGAGGTTCAGCCGCCTTTCGGGCCTACATCTGCGAGGCCTCCGGGTGGGAGGCCCGAGAGAAAGCGCCTGCTAGATTCTCTCCGTCTGCTTCTCTCTGCTGTAGTGCGGCATCAGCATTTGCACGGCATCAGCTTTCCGCCTCGGTATATTTGCACCAGCCGGTGGCGCAAGGCAGCCCTCGTCTCCTTTTGCTTGGGACTTGGAGCGGTAAACGGTGTCCAGTCCAGGGAGCAGCCGGAGTTTGCTGTCCATTGCGGACACTAGCTCGGCCCCCTGCAAACTCTCGTTTCTCAAGGAGCCTGGCCAAAGTTTCCTGTGCCGCTTCGGCGAGCGGTCCTCGAGAGACGAGAGTTTGCAGGGGGCCGAGCTAGCATCCGCAATGGACAGAAAACTCCAGCTGCCCCCCGGACCGGACGCCATTTACCTCTTTGAGTCCCAAGCGACAGTCTTAGTTGCAAAGTTGCACATTGCACATGCCACCCCCTATGGCGGAGATTTCCAGCCCCACCACGGGCCAGTCCCATATTCCAGAGCTGTGGTAGTCACAGGACTGGCCCTTTGGTCATTCCGGAGCAGCTCCTCCACCCGGGTGCAGGAAAAGGAAAAGGAAAAGGAAAAGAAAGGAAAGGAAAGAAGG
>QLTV01009056.1:2849429-2868026 GCA_003457575.1 Thermophis baileyi
TATGAAATAAATCAAAATAATAATAATAATCATAATAGTTATAACAAAGAAAAAAAAAAAAAAAAATAGAAAAAAAAATTCAATTAAAAAAAAATTCAAAAAAAAAGATGGTGGCACCCACGGACCGGCACCGACCGAACCGGATCGGTGATGTCATCGTGATGTCACCAGCGGGTCGCTACCGGTTCGGGCGAACCGGTCCGAACCGGTAGCAACCCACCTCTGATATATAGATATATGTATGTATGTATGTATGTATGTATGTTACATTTTACTGATAAAGAAATAAAGGGAGACTAGTATAGATCTATTTCAAGCTATTTAGCTCTCATCAGCTAGCCATACCCTTCTGGGATTCGTTACCCTCTATGCCACAAGGGAGGAGAACTTGTGGCATAGAGGGTAAAGCAACTGCCTAAAATGCAAGCAGCCCAAGTTCGAATCCCAGAAGGGTATGGCTAGCTGATGAGAGCTAAATAGCTTGAAATAGATCTATACTAGTCTCCCTTTATTTCTTTATCAGTAAAATGTAACACAAAAAATAGTTTGTCGTGAAAGTGACTGCCTGCATGGCCCCTGGATTGGGGCTGAAAGGCAAAAGGAAGCAGTATATTCCCGCCCATATTTGGGTATACCAGGTGATTTGACAAAGAAAAAATATAGATAGATAGATAGATAGATAGATAGATAGATAGATAGATAGATAGATAGCTATTGTTTATCTCTGTGTGCCGGTTGATGGTTGATTTGTCTGAGTGCCCGGCTTCCAGGAATTCTCCAGCATTTTTGGACTTGGCTTCTCAGTTGAAACTATGGTTGTCCATGTACTGGAACTGGGTTGTGTCAAGAACAGAAAACTAGAACAGAAAACTAGGACTAGGGATTGTGGTTGTATTATGAGGCACTAGATCTTTGACTTAGAACATTGATCTCTGGGAAGAGATGCTGCCTAGGGCACAATCAGATAAGAATGGACATAGCCAACAGCTGCACAATGGGCAGAGAAAGAAAGTTAGAATTCTCCTAACATCTCAGACTCTAAAAGTGATGGAGGGAGATTTATACTTTTGAGACTTGCAAAATTAATGTCAGCCTTCCCAAGTAGACCAGAGAGGAGACATGACCAGATGAGCTAATTCAACTTTATGGTAAGGCTACATACCTAATAATAAAATCTTGCAAGTCTTCCACCATCTTTTTTATAGCCAGAGAAGTTGGTGTGTGTGTGTGTGTGTGTGTGTGTGTGTGTGTGTGTGTGTTTCTTTTCTAAGTCTTCTTCTGTGCCCATTATGTGGAGTTCTCTGGTCCCTAGGCAGCATCTTTTCTCCCCATCCTACCTCCGAAGATACCATTCCCACATACCATTACACTATTTCCCAGAAGTGTGAGATGGCGGAGGAGATACAGCATGATCCGACTTGCAATATACTATTATTAGACCCAATCTTAAATAAGACAAATTCCTTGTGTGTCCAATCAAACTTGGCCAATAAAGAATTCTAAATTCTATTCTGTTCTGTTCTGTTCTGCTCTGCTCTACTCTACTCTACTCTGCTCTGCTCTGCTCTGCTCTGCTCTGCTCTGCTCTGCTCTGCTCTGCTCTGCTCTGCTCTGCTCTGCTCTGCTCTACTCTACTCTACCCTACCCTACCCTACCCCAATAGTTTTAGTCTTCCTGTGGAATGGATTTCCTGGTCTGGTACACCTGGTGAGATTGACACCACCCAGTAAGAGCCAGTACGGTGGCCTTTTAGTGTCTCCTTAGTCAGAGGTTGACATGTCATTTCCACATCATTTCCATCCTGCCTCCCTCCTGACATAGGCTCTGCCTGATCTTCAAGTCTGCAAAGATTTGGCTAAATCACCAAGCCTCAGTAGGTGAGCTACCAGAATGTTCCTTCTGGATAAGTAATTAGTTTTAAATATATTATTTTTGGAGCAGCTGATTTGTAGGCTATATGGTAATATTTGGGTTTTAATTTGGGTTATGATATTTTTTTAAATCCAAATGATGGACCTGGTCAGCTACACATCTCTCAGCTGGATTGAATAGAGCATCCTATAAGCCCTGCAAATAAACACAAAACTATTTCCTGAATCTCTAGCTTGGTTCTGGCTATCCAACTCTTCCCACTGAGGAAGGCTGATCATCCTAACTCTGCAATACTACTATTTCTATTACTAACGTTACTATTTGCACTGATTTCCAGCTCAATTCAGTATTGAGTAATCCTCAACTTATGACACAATAGCAATAGCACTGAGACTTATATACCGCTTTACAGTGCTTTACAGCCCTCTCTAAGCGGTTCACAGAGTCAGCATATTGCCCCCAACAATCTGGGTCCTCATTTTACCCACCTCGGAAGGATGGAAGGCTGAGTCAACCTTGAGCCGGTGAGATTTGAACCGCCGAACTGCAGCTAGCAGTCAGCTGAAGTAGCCTGCAGTACTGCACTCTAACCACTGCTCCACCTCGGCTCTTCAATTGGGGCCAGTATTTCTTTTGTAAGACCCCAATTTTACAATAATTTTTACAGAGGTTGTTAAATGAGTCACTGCTATTGTTAAGCAAATTACATGATCATTAAGCAAATCCAACCTCTCCAATGAGCATGGTTGTTGTTGTTTTTTTGGCCAGAAATCAGCAAAAGAGGTTGCAAATTATGATCGTATGATGACAGGACACTGCAATTGATTGTAAATGTGAGTTGGTTGCCAAATTGCGATTACTTGATCATGGGGGAGGGGGAAAATGGACAGTCATAAATGCGAGTATAGGTCCTAAGTCACTTTTTTCAAGGCTGCCATAACTTTGAACCATGGTTGGATGGTTGTAACTTTCAGCCCAACATTTCTGTTGCTGAGCAAGACCGTTGTTAAGTGAGATTTGCCCCATTTTACAACCTTTCTTGCCACTTCAGTTAAGTGAACCGCTACAGTGGTTAAGTTAGTAACACGGTTGTAAAGTGAATCTGGCTTCCCCATTGACTTTCCTTGTCAGAAGGTCGCAAAAGGGGATCGTATGACCCCGGGATGCTGCGGCCGTCATGAATATAAGCCAGTTGCCAAAACAGCTGAATTTTGATCATGTGATCGTGGGGATGCTGCAATGGCCGTAAGTGTGAAAAAAAGGTCATAAGTCGCTTTTTTTCAGTGCCATTATAACTTCAAATGGTCACTGAATGAGAGATTGTAAGTCGAGGACTACCTGTACTGTCTCTGATTGACGTCTTTCGGCACTGAGCCATGCCTCTGTCATATCTCCCAGCTCTTATAATTCTTCCCTGGCTCCTGGTTTTCATCCTTCATAACTGTCTGTGATCCATTGCTCTTCAATCTTGGCCTCGGTTCTCCTGAAGTTGTTCCTGTCTTTGGTCTCCCCTGTGTTTCTCACGTCCTCTCCAATATCTGGCGTGACCCTCAGGAGGGGCTCAAAGCTTGGCGGTTTCTGAGCAAGCAGGAATGCTAGTTCAGAATTTATACCCAGTCAGATCAGACTGCTTCATGCTCTCTTGCAACATTCCCCTTGTGGAAGAAGGCGCTTCTGTATCCTCTTATCTCCAGCCTTTGGAGTGTCAGTAAATGACAGCTGCTTGTTTACATCCTCTGCTCCCCTACTCAGATCAGTATGAAGCTGAGATCTTCAGCACCTGATGGAGCCCAAACGACTCCTGTCTCCTGGGTTGGTTGTCCAATGGAGCCCAGGGCATTGTGCACACCTCTCTCTCCTCCCGTATTTCCTTACCATCCCATCCCATGAAAGTGGAGAGGTTAAGGGTTGCCACCCAGTGGCCTTCGACGTGGGTTCTCTGCTTCTGTCAGGTACGAACAATCAGATCCACACGCAAAGAGTTCAACTAGCTATTTTATTGCTCAAGCCTATATAACATAGGAATCGTCTCACACTGGCGGTTTGTACCTGGGTGAAGCAAGGAGGCATTTAAGGGAGGGGGGGATGTTAGACTTTGCCTCTTACGCCCATGTAGGGATTCTAGACTAATTGCCTGTTTGACTCCTTCCCCTGGCTGGGCCAGTCTCTCTCTGACAGTTTCTTCACCGCTAGTCACTTGGACTGAGAGGAAGGAATTGAACTAGAGACATTCCTCTTTACTTGCTGAATGGGGATCAGAACCCAGGGGTCTTCCCCTCCAGTCCACCCCGTTTCCCACTGAACTACAGTGATTTTGTCTGTGTCCCTGTAATGACTATTGATAGCTCAGATCATTCTGGTTATCCAGGGTCTCCATCTTCATTAAAACACTTTTTTGGGGAAGAGATGGGATCTCTGCTCTCTCTATGGGCTTCAATAGCCAGGAGCTTCTTGTGCCCTCTATATTCTAGAAGGTCTCACTTCTAGAATATAAATCTTTTAGCAATACTAGGATTCTGAAGGACTGAGTCACTTATGATAAGCCAAATTATCAAGGAGAGAATCAACCTAGAACTAAGGAGGAATTTCTTGACAGTGAGAACAATTAATCAATGGAACAACTTGCTTCCAGAAGTTGTGGGTGTTTCATCAATGGAGGTTTTCAAGAAGAGACTATACAGCCATTTGTCTGAAACGGTATAGGTCTCTTCTGCTTGATCAGGGGGTTGGACTAGAAGACCTCTGAGGTCCCTTCAAACTCTGTTGTTCTGTATTCTGAATCATGCCGTTGTCAAGCAAATCCAGTTTCCCCCATTGACTTTGTTTATCGGGAGCTGGCTGGGAAAGTCACAAATGGCAATCACATGACCCCAGGACACTGCAAACTGGAATAAATTCTGTACATGCCAAGTGCCTGAATTTTGATTGTGAACCTTGGGATGCTGCAACGGTCATAAGTATGAGCACCGGTTGTAAGTCACTTTTTTCATTGGTGTTGTAACTTTGAACGGTCGCTAAATGAATGGTTGTAAGCCGAGGACTACCTGTAGACACACTGGTGCTCCCAGCATTTTTAACCAGCTTGAAATCCAGGCCATCCTAGCAGTTCTTGCTGTGTGTTACAGGCCTAAAATATCTGGAGGACGACAAGTTCTGTGGAAAGTTGTCCTAAATATATAGAAAGGAGAAAAGTTGCAGGTCAGCTGTTCTCGTCCCACTATGCTGGAATATCTGAGCATACAAAATTATGGGAGCGGAGAAGGTCAAGAATATTTAGGAATGACCTATAAAATGCTTGCTCCTAATGGAGGAGAAAAAAATAGTAGAAAGAGAAATCGAGGCGAAAGACGGAGGGAGGGAGAACAGGGAGAAAAACAGTCACTTTCTTGTTTGCAAACCAAGCCAGCTGTGTCCTCTGTTTAAACATATTTATCTATTTTTTGTGGATAAAACAGCAAGCTTGGAGGTGGCCGAGATGAAACGGAAAAATAGTCATTATCCTTGACCATCTCTCTCTCTCTCTCTCCCCCTCTCCGGAACATAACAGGACAGCAGAAGGACATGAGATAAAGTCAATGTATTCTACTTGCCTAACAAGAAAACAAGAAAAAAGAAAAGAGGGCCACTCCGTTTGAAAGGAGTCACTGCCAGCGAGAAAACACTGAGAAAGGCTGGCATCGTTACAGAGAGGAGAAAAATATTCTGCATTTCCTAAGGCGCCTGGGTGTTGAGAGGGTTTCTCTCTGTGTGTGCGTGTGTTGTATGTGATCCAAAATTTGGCTATGAGCCACAGAATTTGGACAGTGATTTTCTTTGGGGTAGAGATACAGGTAATCCTTGACTTACAACAGTTTGTTTAGCGACCATTTGAAGTTACAACAGCACTAAAAAAAAGTGACTTATGACCATTTTTCACACTTATGACCGTGATTTGCATTCAGATGCTTGATAACTGGTTCATATTTATGACGGTTGCAGTGTCCTGGGGTCATGTGATCCCCTTTTGTGATTTTCTTACAACAAAGTCAACTGGGAAGCCAGATTCACTTGATAACAGTGCTACTAACTTAACAAATGTGGCAAGAAAAGTCGTAAAATGGAGCAAAACTCACTTAACAAATTTCTCAACATCGCAACATCAATTTTGGGCTCATTTGTGGTAATAAGTCGAGGACTACCTGTACACATTTTCTGTTTCATTCCATCAGTCAGACCTCATGAACAAGTCGCATTTTTGACCAGTTGCAGCATTCTGCGATCATGTGATCATGATTGGTGACCTTTTGAGAAGCTGGATTCGTTTAACGACCATAATAAAACCGATCGTAACACTGGGTCTGGTCATGTGAAGACTTATTACCGCCCTGACTTATTATGGAGGCTTTGCTCCCAATTGTGGTTATAAATTGAGGACTACTTGTTTTAAGTCAATTTAAATGTCCCTGTTGCGTTTGGGTAACGGGGTTCACATATCGTTACCCAAAGAAAATTCACTTTTACCCAATTTTGGGGTACAAGTAGACCTTGATTTATGATAACAATAGCACTTAGACTTATATACTTCCCCATAATGTTTTATAGCACTCTCTGAGCGGTTTACAATGTCAGCATATTGCCTCCCTCAACAATTTGGGTCCCCATTTTACCTTGAGCCTTGTCAGGATTGAACTCCAAGCTGTGGGCAGAGTTTGCCTGCAACACAGCATTCTAACCACTGCGCCATCACGGCTCTGTTGATCACAAGTGATCACAACTGAGCTCAAAATTTCTGTTGCTAGGCAAGGCAATTGTTAAATGATTTTTGCCCCATTTTAAACCTTTCTTGCCGCAGTTGTTAAGTGAATCATTGCAGTTGTTAAGTCGGTAACACGGTTGTTAAGTGCATCTGGCTTCCCCATTGTCATTGCTGGTCAGAAGGTCGCAAAAGGTGATCATATGATCCCGGGACACTGCAACCGTCATAAATATGAACCAGTTGCCAAGCATCCGAATTTTGATCATGTGACTATGGGGATGCTGCTACGGCCGTAAGCGTGAAAAACAGTCATAAGTCACTTTTTTCAGTGCTGTTGTAACTTTGAACGGTCACTAAAGGAGTGATCGAGGATTACCTGTAGTTTACCCAGGTTGGGAAATCACTGGCTTAGGAGATTCCCCCCGTCACTTGTACTTTCCTTCCAAGTCCTGATGCAGTAAAAATAATATTTATGGACATTGAGAGAGAAATTTATTAGATGAGGAATTTTACAATCCACATTACATTTTGGCCATCGCCTTGACACTCTAAAGTTGATATTCGTAATAGGTTTTGACTGATTTGGCTACCGTGAAGGGACTTGGAAGAAATTGAAAAGGAACAGGCCCAAGGCAGACTCATCGAGGTAGTGGGAAGAGAGATGATGGTACGTAGGTAACATTGCGGGACTGGGCCAGCTGTTTTGCTATGTCCTCAGCTGCCTCAAGTTTGCGCAGTTCCACAAGACCTTCCCCTGCGGAAGCCAGGGAGTTGGCAATCAGCTCTGCAGCTTTCGAGTCTCCTTCGGCCATGATGATAGCAGCCTTCTTCTGGTACTCAGCCTTTTCCACAAAGAACCTCGCCTTTTCTGCTTCCTGCTGTGCCACTTGCTTCATTTCTACGGCATCCAAGAAGTCCTTGCTGAACGTCAGGTGAGTCAAGGAAACGTCATCCAGGATGATGCCAAAGCTAGCTGCCCGTTCCGACAGGTCTTCATTCACCTGTCTGGAGACCAACTCTCTCTGTGTGATCAGTTCCTCTGCATCAAAGCGAGCCACCACCGATTTGAGCACCTCGGTCATGATGGAAGGTAGCACTCGGTCATCATAGTCTTCACCGATCGTCGTGTAAATCCGAGGGAGCTGCATCATCACCGGCCGGAACAAGATCCGGAGTGTAATATTCACGTTCTGGAGATCTTTGCTCCCTGTGGTTACAGGGACATTGTGAGGGCGAGAACGGCAGTCGAAAATTATGGGCTTCTGCAGCCAGGGGATGAGAAAATGAGTCCCTTCTCCTACCACCTTATCCTGAACACCCAGATATCGGTCAAAGATGACCGCCCGGTGACCTGCATCCACGTTATAAAGAATAGAGTTGACCACTCCACCAGCAAATGCTAAGCCCAAACTAAGTTTGCCAATGTTCTCAAAGATCTTAGCAGCCATTGGGGGCAGCTGATGTCTCTCTTCTCTATGTCCAAGGAAGCCGTCCCAATATCAATGCACATGGCCAAAATCCTTGCTGGGTTTTGGGTGAAGCTGGTGTTTCTTCTAACCACTTTCAATGACTGGGGGCAAATGAACATCCCCTCCCAGAACCGTGTCTTGTTTTTCAAGTTCAGGAGATATGACAATCCTGGAATCCCATCAAGGATGGGATCTCCACCATCACTGTTTCATCCTGACCAGATCCAAGGCCTCTTGACATCACCAAGGTCTCTTTTGTGACATGGTCCACTCTGACGTTTTACCTTGGAGAAAGTAGACATTATATTTGAGAGGGTTTAAGAGCTGGCATCATTTCCTACAAAGGCTCCTTGTCCAGCTGCTGGGATTGCAGGTCACCTCCACAAAAGGTAGGATGGGAGCAGAGAGAGAAAATCTGGGCAAGTCCAGGACAAAAATCTCAGTTCAGGCAGGCTTTCTGGTTTTAGTCATTTCGTAAATTACAATCGAAGACAGCAACTCTGAATGCCCTCTGGATAAAAAAGTGGAGTATCAGTCATTTTTAAAAATGAAAATGCTTGAGTTTAAATTTGAATCGAATTTAAATCAAAATAATTAAATGAAGGGAATATGGTCATTCCTCACTCAGGGGATAATTTTGTCCCTTTTTGTCACTTTGAAAAAGAATAACAGGAGACAATTTTAGGACTTCCGGGAGCTGCAGTTAAGGCCATCTGAAGCTTCAGCGTGGATCATCTTGTCCTTATCTCGCTTGATATCAACTCATGACATCACCTAATGATGTCACTACCCCTCTCTCCCCGCAGCTGTTGACATCAGAGCTTTGTTTTGAAACTTTGCCGGATCTTCCTGTTCCTGTTTTAGATTTAGCAAAGCAGGAAATACAGAGTTTACTTTGCCAGTCCTGCAATATCTCCAAGCCCTTCATTATGACATCCCCAAGTCCTGCATTGTGACATCATAGTGACCCCCCCCCCAAGGCTCAGCCTCTGGTGCTACAGATGCAGAAAACATAACATGATTCCTTATGAGGGACCCCATGGAGGGATAATCTGGCCAGGAATTGCATTGCCAGAGACAAGCTAGAGAGTTGGGGACAAAAAAGTGAGGTGAGATGAAATCACGGATACTCCAGCACTGGAGGTTTTCAAGAAATGTTTGAGCAGCCATTTGCCTGGAATGAGGAATGAGGATTCTTACACTGGGCAGTGGGTTGGACTAGATGACCTCTAAGAGCCCTTCCAACTTTAGGACTCTAGGACTTGAAGGGAAGTCTACCACAATAGATCTTCAGCAAGGATCTGGCCTACTTTAAGTCCACCAAGAAGAGAAACCTTGAAACATTTTGCCATCTTGTAGGCAGTTCTCAACTTACAATGAGTTGCTTAATGACCAAAATTACAACGGACCTTCCCAGGGCTAATTATGACCCGGGTCCAAAGCTCTGATGGCCACTGTAGTCATATGACCACATTTCAGGCATTTGGCAACCAGTCTGCATTTATGGGCATTTGTAGCATCTGGAGGTCATGTGACCATGATTTACAACATTTTTGTTGGAAACAGGTATTTACTTCTGGTTTTGGCAAAAACAGCCCATAGCAAACAATGGGTTTCACTTAACGACTGTAGCTAAATGGCCACAGCGGTCACTTAATAACACAAGGTCATAAAATCGGGTCCAGTCACATGATGACCCACTTTTACGGCCATCATGACTTATAACTGTAATGGACAGGCTCCATCACGGTTGTAAATCAAAGACTACCTGTGTCCAAGAATCTCTCTCCAGATTTGACAAATTCTGTTCTCCCAAACCCTGGAATTCTCCTCCCCTATTAAGTCGCCCAATAAGTGGTGTGCATTCACTTTTTATCTTAGAAAGAGGAATTTTGTTCTCTCCTTGCATGGGAATCAATTCCATTTTCAGTGGGAATTATGAAATAGAATAGAATAGCAGAGTTGGAAGGGACCTTGTAGGTCATCTAGTCCAACCCCTCCCCCCCAAGCAGGAGACCCTACACCATTTCTGACAAATGGCAGTCCAATCTCTTCTTGAAAGCCTCCAGTGATGAAGCTCCCACAACTTCTGAAGATGAATCTCTTTCCAGAGTTCATTTTATATCCTATGGGTTGCTTCTTCTCCTTTTTATTCATTGTTTTAAATGAATAAAAGCTTTGTCAGGGAATTGCGCAGCCGGTGTCCAAATGGTCAGAGACACTGACATGAACTTGTAATTTTATATAAATAAATATATTTTACATCTATATTTACAGCCAACAAGACAGTCAGGCACATCACTACATCATGAGGTAAATTGTCAGGTAAATCACAGAACAGCATACAGAACACACAGAAGAAAAAGGCGGGGAAAAAAGGGAAACTCCCCCTTTACACCCAGCAACGAATCATAACGTAGATTGCCTCATGCAGGAGCCCGCACTCTCCAATCAATCAACCATCAACTGTGTGTTCTGGCCCATCACCCACCTTACTGCTCCAGCTATTAAATTAAATATCTTAACAAGCTTTTAATTTCTTTGCTGCCATATCTGCTGCAAAATCCAAAGAAGAGCACAGGTTGTCCTTGATTTACAACCATTTCTTTAGTGACCGTTCAATATTACAACAGCACTGAAAAAAGCGACTTATGGCCGTTTTTCATACTTACGGCCATTGCAGCATCCTCATGGCCACGTGATCAAAACTCGAAAACTTGGCAACTGGCTCATATTTATGACAGTCAAACAACCATGTTACTAACTTAACAACTGTGGCAAGAAAAATAATAAAATGTCACTTAACAACTTTTTGCTTAGGAACAGAAATTTTGGGCTCAATTGTGGTTGTAAGTTGAGGACTACCTGTATTTTAAAATCTTTTGCTCCCTCTGTCTTGCCTCTTAAGCAAAAAAAAGTTTGGCTGTGTTTTTTGCCAATACTGAGCTTCTTAAAATATGAATTTATCAGATGCAAAAATCTATTTTTTTTTAACCTGGAGCAAAATACTCATGAGAGTCCTATTCAGTTTTGTCTTGCTGGGCAACCAAAAAGAAGAAATCTCACATAGATATTGTCAAAATAACCTTTATGTTACTTGGAGATTCTCCAAACATTGGCACATTACAGTGTAGTTCTCGACTTACGAAGCTCCGAATTATTTCGGACATAAGGCATCCTTGTGACCGAAAATAAATTTCCAGCCCTTTTCACAGAAGTCATTAAGCAAATGTCACAGTCATTAAGTGAACTCAGTGGTTGTTAAGCGAACCCATTCATTTGAATGGGCATTTTTTGCTGTAAACGAGAAAAAAAATGCCAGAAAATATTGTGAATTGAAATCACATGTCCCCAGAATACCACAACAGATCATAAAACTGATCCGTCCAACATCTGATCACAATACTGGTGTGGGTGGCACAACAAATTACAATGTGCTTTACAGGCCACGAAGCACCCGTTCCGTGACCATCATAACTTGAAACGGTCATAAAACGACTGGCTGTTAAGTGAGGACTATCTATAGTTGTGAAAGTTTCCAGGACTGAGAAGAAATGATTGCCCTCCTCAGTGTCTCGGTGTGTGTATGTGTGTGTTTGCCTATAAAAAAAAAGGAAGGAGATATTTGGTGTAGTTTTAGAAGCTTTAGAAATCCAGGTTTTTAAAATGATAGTCAGTTAAGAGGCATCCTCTCCATCCCAGGTTTTGATTGCAACGATATCTCAAACAGGGCAGGGGTGTCTGCAGTCAGTGGTCTAAAAAAACCAAGCCCCTAAAAAAAGCCAGGTAGAATCCTAATCTGGTCATTCTCGTGGCTTTTGGACCACACCATTTGACCTCTGGAATGATAGCGACCCCTCCCCACAATTTAGTTTGTTCAGTTTAGGGTAAAATAATATGTCTTAAACACAGCTCTCATATTGTCTCTCATTTCCTGGTGGGGTTCATTCAGTCTAAATTGCCCAAAGCATCGTTCTTCTCCAAATGGCAGCCCTGTAAGAAAGCTGGCCTTGCTCGGAGCTACTCGGAGAGCAGAGATCCCAACGGTGGATCCATCTACCAAGACCCCCTCTTTCTGCCAACATCCCCTCTTCTGGATGCTCGACTTTCTCTCTCGCTCACTCACTCTTCCTAACTGAAAGTGAGTTGTCTCATGTGTGATTCAAGACCCTTTTGAATTGTCAGCTGCAGCTGAGAAGGCTCCTTGTTAGCATTTTGCTCCAGGTAAAAGAATGGATTTTCCCAGCTGATAAATTCATATATTTATAAGCTCTATATTTGCAGAAAACATGATAGCGAGCGGAAAGCTGGCTGCTGGAGAACTGGAGACCGACTTGTTTTTCTCTGTCTATTTTTTGTTTTGTTTTTGTTTTGGAGATTAAAGGGGGACATTGGTCCCCTTGGCACTCGGGTATTTATGCCACTCTCGCCTTTCTGGGGAAAAGATTTTGGATTTGGGGTGGATGGTTCTATCAAAATGTCAGTTCAGGGTGCATCGGTGGAATAGAATAACAGAATAACACAGTTGGAAGGGACCTTGGAGCAGTGGTGAAATCCAATTTTTTTTTACTACCGGTTCTGTGGGCGTGGCTTGGTGGGTGTGGTGTGGCTTGGTGGGCGTGGCAGGGGAAGGATATTGCAAAATCTCCATTCCCACCCCACTCTGGGGCCAGCCAGAGGTGGTATTTGCCGGTTCTCTGAACTACTCAAAATTTTCGCTACCGGTTCTCCGAACAATCAAAATTTCCGCTACCGGTTCTCCAGAACCTGTCAGAACCTGCTGGATTTCACCCCTGCCTTGGAGGTCTCCTAGTCCAATCTCTGCTTGAGCAGAAGACCCCCATATAATTCCAGAAAAGCAAGTTTTGTATTATGGATACGAAGAAACTGATTCCACATAACAGGTAGTCTTTGACGTATGACTACAATTGAGCCCAAAATTTCTGTTGTTGAGTGAGACATTTGTTAAGTGAGTTTTGCCCCATTTTACGACCTTTCTTGCCACAGTTATTAAGTGAATCAGTGCAATTGTTAGGTGAGTAACACAGTTGTTAAATGAATCTGGTGTTCCCCATTGACTTTGCTTGTCAGAAAGTCACCAAAGGGGATCACATGACCACAGGATACTGCAACCGTCATAAATATGAGTCAGTTGCCAAGCGTCCAAATTTTGATGACCATGGGGATGCTGCAATGGTTTTAAGTGTGAAAAATGGTCATAAGTCACTTTTTTCACTGCTGTTGTAATTTTGAATGGTCACTAAATGAACTGTTGTAAGTCGAGGACTAAGGATCAGAATCAGAATAGAGCTGGAAGGGACCTTGGAGGTCTTCTAGCCTAACCCCTGCTCAAGCAGGAGATCCTATACCATTTCAGACTGTCCAGTCTCTTCTTCAAAACCTCCAGTGATGAAGCACCCAAAACATCTGAACACTACCTGTATTAATAAAGCATCTGAAACCGGTATAAACCCACAAGAATCGCGACACACTATTTTAGGGATATTTTCTCCCAAAAAGTGAAAATTAAGCAGAGTATCCTGAGGGGGTGGTCAAAAAAGTCAAAATGAGGGCTACAGCAGTGCAAACATAGTTCCAACTGATTGTTATATGTGTGCATCAGATATAAAAACCAAGTGGGGCTTCAAATGCACCGAAACAACCAACATCTTGACTTTTTTGACCACATCGTGGAGACACCCCTGCTTTCCAGTTGTGGCCCCCTTCATCGTATGCTTTCTGTGCCTTTCTTCTGTACTTTCTAAACTTAAAACTTTCCATAGCAACATCTGTGATTTAAAAAAAATATATGTAAATGGAGAAATCTGGTTAAAAGATCCCTTCTGTGACCTGTAGCACGGATCCTAATTTTTAAAAAAAGAAAAGAAATGAAATGGATGTATGCATATGAAATGCCACTGAAATTAATCAGATGGGGTAAGAATGGAGGAGAGGATTTGCCTTCTTTAATTAAACATTAAACTAGGAAGGGCCAAATCACATCTTGGATTGATCTAATTTAGTCCTTATGACACTGACGGCAGTAGCTGTCCAAAAGCTGAATGTAAACTTCTAGATTATACTGGGACTTTATATATACAAAGCAAACCTCTACCTTCTCCCACCCAAAATATTAAAACAAGATCCCAGTCCTCACATTTCTAAGTACCGTACAGAAAAGCACTTTATTTTCTTTCTTTTAGCTTTGAAAACATTTGTAGTAGGAAAATTTTGCTTCTCTAAACCAGTTGTCCCAAAGGTGCTTTTTCGGGAGGCAACTGGACTTTCTTGTTTTTTTCTTTGAAGACGTTTCGCTTCTCATCCAAGGAGCTTCTTCAGCTTTGACAGGGTAGTAGGGAATGGAAGGATCCTGACAGAGCTGAAGAAGCTTCTTGGATGAGAAGCGAAATGTCTTCAAAGAAAAAACAAGAAAGTCCAGTTGCCTCCTGAAAAAGCACCTTTGGGACCACCATGACCCGGATGACTGAGAATCTCCACAGTCTCTAAACCAGTGTTTCTCAACCTCAAGAACCTGAAGGTGTCGGACTCCAACTCCCAGAATTCTGCTGGTGGAGGAATTTGAGGAACGTTAGCTGGGGAATTCTGGGAGTTGAAGTCCACATATTTTCATGTCGCTCAGGTTGAGAAACACTGCTCCAGATTGCCTGGGAAGAAGAGACGTCATGAAGGGGGCAAGAGAGAACCTGTTTTAATTTTTGAAGATGGTGAGGTGCTGAATTTGGAGGGTTTCCAGGCTGCGACACCTCGGACTTTCCCCTGGTAGCCCATCAATAAGGGCATCCTGTTGTAGAATGCATTTGATAGATCACAAGTTAACCAGAGTCAGATTTTGATAATAGAATGGGACACCATCAAGAAATCTTAGGGTTGTTGGTTAAGCTGGAAAGAAGATAGCAATACAGGTAGTCCTTGACTTACAACAGCTCGTTTAGTGACCATTCAAAGTTACAACAGCACTGAAAAAAAGTGACTTATGACCATTTTTTCACATTAACGACCATTGTGGCATCCCCATGGTCACATGATCAAAATTCAGACGCTTAGCAACTGGCTCATATTTGTGACGGTTGCTGTGTCCCAGGGTCACATGATCCCCTTTTGCAACTTTCTGACAAGCAAAGTTAATGGGGAAGACAGATTCACTTAACAACCGTGTTACTAAGTTAAAAACTGCAACGATTCACTTAACAAGAAAGGTCGTAAAATGGGGCAAAACTCCCTTAACTACTGTCTTCCTTAACAACAGAAATTTTGGACTCAGTTGTGGTCATAACTTGGGGACTACCTGTATCCCGGAAGAAAGCAAATAGTGAACCGCTTTCATATTGTTGCAGTGAAACAATAGGGAAGTATCCGTGACTTGAATTTCACTCGAGGGAATGTTTTTTGTCGTCATTTCAATAGAAATACAAATATAATGCAAAGCTAACCTGAGCATATCTCCAAAGAACGAAATGGAATTGGACCTTGATAAGACCAGATGGGAGACTAACTGGAGATCTCAAGTCTATAGGCTAGATGGGAAACATTTTAAAAAATCCCCAAATCAGGCTGCGGCCAGCCATTTTTATATTATTGTCTCAGAATTATGGAATTAAATTTAGCTTAATGGAATCTTAACAGTGTGTGGATCGGGGAATTCTAATAACAATGATCTTTTGTTTTTTTGTTTTTTGCAAGGCTCAAAATGAGTTGCCTTGGGAAAAATTGTACCAAAAAGATCAGAGATCTCCTTTGGAAAGTTATTCTCTCTCTCTCTCTCCCCCCCCCCCCCAATGATTACAACACAGACTGTGCTTCAGATCGACACAACGCTGCCTTTCTGAAAGCGGGGTGCCCCATCACCTCCAGGGGTGCCTTCCTCCCCAACTGGTTTGGCCTTTCATTGGTAGCTCCAGCTCTCCAGATCTCAAAAGTGGGTTGTTGTTTTTTTCAGCCATTCGTTGAAAAAAACACATCCCCGGTAGAAATGTCCATTGTCAATGGAGTGCCAATAAAGTAATTTTTCTGGCGGTTTCTATCTGGCGGACCGATATATTTTTTTTTTTTTGGAAAGAAAGTTGACGGAGGGGGAAACTGCCTGCCAACGGTGGAGCCTTGCGTGGAAATTCTGGCCGGTGAAAGAAGCCGAGGCAAAGTACATTAAGTATTGAAAAGCTTGAAATTTGGATAAAGAGGGCCGAAAAAATGGGCGAGAGGGAGTCAAAAGGGAGAGGAGAAGACAATGGGCGAACGAGGCCGTAGGGACTTCCTGAAAGGGTCTTAGAAATTCAAAAGAGCTGCGCCCCGGCCTCCGAGTGCTTGTCATTCACAGCTGCAGGACAGAGATCACCAAGCCTTGCGCCAAACAATGCCGAATTGTTTCCAGAAGGTGGGAAAATTGTAGGTCTCAACGCTTCTCGCTCACACCAGCGGTTCCGCTAGTCAAACATGCGTTCCACTTGAATCAATTCTGGACACTAAGTTAGCATAATCCCCACCAGTCTTGCTATGACAACTTGAAGGAGAATTTGGAGGGGTGTGAGTGACAGCAGACGCCATACTGACAAGGCAGAAAGAAGGGAAGTTCATAGCCATCCATCCATCTATCTACCTGACCCCCCTTTCCTTCCCTCCCTCCTTCCTCTTTTGTTCTTCCTCCTTCCTTCCTTCCTTCCTTCCTTCCTTCCTTCCTTCCTTCCTTCCTTCCTTCCTTCCTTCCTTCCTTCCTTCCTTCCTTCCTTCCTTCCTTCCTTCCTTCCTTCCTTCCCTCTCCTTTCTCCTTTTCTTTCTTTCTTTTCTTTCTTCAATCAGAATAATGCTGAAAGGGACCTTGGAGGTCTTCTAGTCCAACCCCCTGCTCAAGCAGGAAACCCATACCATTTCAGACAGGTGGCTGTCCAGTCTGTAATATGGAATCACGTCTGGAGGCAAGCTGTTCTACTGGTTAATTGTTCTCACTGTTAGGACGTTTCTCCTTAATTCCAGGTTGCATCTTTCCTTGATTAGTTTCCTTCCTTCCTTCCTTCCTTCCTTCCTTCCTTCCTTCCTTCCTTCCTTCCTTCCTTCCTTCCTTCCTTCCTTCCTCCCTCCCTCCCTCCCTCCCTCCCTCCCTCTTTCTTTCTTTCTTTCTTTCTTTCTTTCTTTCTTTCTTTCTTTCTTTCTTTCTTTCTTTCTTTCTTTCTTTCTTTCTCCTTCCTAATTTCACCCTCTAAAACTGGCATATTTTTGGGAAGGGGTGTCTACATTTGGGATCCAAAAGCAATAAGCATGAGTGAATTGAAGCCAATTTCAAAGTGATTTATTTTGTGGTCTCCTTATTTTCTCCCATCTAATCCCCCCTACACACACACACACACACACACACACACACACACACACACACACACACACACACACACATACAAACACTCTTCCCGGATTTACCGGTTGTTTGACAAGTGCAAATGAGAACTGACATGTTACGCCTGCCACCGGGAGCGAAGAATGCATTTCCGGGTGCGCCCTTGTGGGAAATGGCCTTGTTTTCTGCCAATCTTTTGAGCGAGGAACACGCAGTTCAGGCCGGAAGGACATGCACCTCTCCTGAAATTGGGAGAGCAGAGGTCAGAAGGCCCCCTGCGCGACAACATGGTGTGGTACCTTGGAGAAATGAGAGGGAGGTCATACCCCACTGTTTTGCCGTACGTAGAGACAATGACATCCTTCAGTGGCCTTATTCCTTCCTCTAACAAACACGTGCACATCAAAATTAGGGTCAGCTCAGGAGTGAGATACGAGGATGGCAGAAAGGAGCAGGCTTTGAGTTCGAGTGTTGACACCTGGGCCAAGGGAGGACAAAATGTAAAGTCATTTTGTCAGCATGATTTATGACCCTAATGGGGAGGCTCCATTATGGCTGTAAATTGAGGACTACCTATAGAGTGGTACTATCACTTCACATGTTCTTGATTCATGTGGAACAGCCTAAGACTGCATTGGCTTTTTTGGCAGCTGCAGCACAATGCTGGCTCATACGGTACTTTAAGTGGCTGCCCTTTAGGACACCTAGATCCTTCTCACGGTTACTACTGTTGAACCAGGTACCACATATTCTATAACTGTGCATTTGGTTTGTCCTACCTAAATGTAGGACCTTACTTTTCTCACCACTGAACTGCATCTCTCCTTGTTACCTTCTGGGAGGAAGGCTTCGTGGTATCCAAAGCAGAACATCTAGATTCAGTCACAGTTCTGTGCCATAGAGCATCAACCTTGTGAACTCTCAAGTTTCTTCTTTCCACTACGTATTCAAAAAGGACAATGATAGATACATATGTGTGTGTGTGTGTGTGTGTGTGTGTGTGTGTGTATGTATATGTGATGTATATATATAGATACAGTACACATACATATGTGTGTGCATGTATGTGTGTGTGCGTTTTTCTTTCTCTCAGTATATATACACACACATGTGCACACAAACAGATATAGTATACTATAGTATATAGTATATGTATAGTGTTATCTTGGCTTTGGGTG
>QLTV01009056.1:2869159-2887293 GCA_003457575.1 Thermophis baileyi
TGTATACGTATACGTATACGTATACGTATACGTATACGTATACGTATACGTATACGTATACGTATACGTATACATACATACTTACATATATACATATATATATGTATATATATGTGTGTCTGTGTGTGTGTGTTTTGCAGGTATGTATGTATGTATGGTGCAGGTATGTATGTATGTATGTATATAGCATGTGTATATGTGCCTTATGTATGTGTTTGAGTAGATATATACTTTCTCTTGAGAGCAGGCAACAGAATTTCATTTTTAAAGTGGGCCAGTGTGTTCACAGTAAAAAATTTACAATAAAAGTTCTCTTCTCTTCTCCTCTCCTCTCCTCTTCTCTTCTCTTCTCTTCTCTTCTCTTCTCTTCTCTTCTCTTCTCTTCTCTTCTCTTCTCTTCTCTTCTCTTCTCTCCTCTCTCTCCTAGAAGAGCAAATGGTGTTCTGTTCCGTTCCGTTCCGTTCCGTTCCGTTCTGCTCTACATCACATATATCTATTATTCTCTTTTCTTCTCACATCTATCCATTCTTCTGTTCTGTTCTGTTCTGCTCTGCTCTGCTCTAGATCAGAAGTGTGTCAGCTTAGAGAGGGCTGTAAAGCACTGTGAAGCGGTATATAAGTCTAAGTGCTATTGCTGCTATTGCCCCCTCCTCTCATCCCATCCCATCCCATCCCATCCCATCCCATCCCATCCCATCTCATCTCATCTCATCTCATCTCATCTCATCTCATCTCATCTCATCTCATTGAATAGGGCCCAGTGCTAAAGTCTGTCAAGATCCTTCTGAACCTTAAGCCTATCTTCCAAAGTCTTTGCAATTTCCCTCAGCTTGTGTCACCTGCAAATTTGATGAATGTCCCTTCAATCCCCTCATCTAGGTCATTTATGAAGATGTTGAAGAGCACTGGGCCCGGGACAGAACCTTGAGGATAGGGTTTTCTGCTTGAGCAGGGGGTTGGACTAGAAGACCTCCAAGGTCCCTTCCAACTCTGTTATTCTACACCAGGGGTGGGTTCTTCTTTTCTTCGCTGCCGGTTTGCTCAGTGCTGCGCCGTGTGGGCGCGTGCTTCGCACATGCGCAGTGCTTAAAAAAAGCTTCTGCGCATGTGAAGCAAAAAACAAGATGGCGGCGCCTATGGTGCCACCGAAAGAACCGGTTCGGGGGCCTGGCAGGCCTGGGTCGCTGCCAGTTCTAGCGACCCAGGCCGGCAAGTTACTACAGGTTCTATAGAACTGGTCTGAACCGGGAGGAACCCACCTCTGTTCTACACAGATGTAGTTTATTTATTTGTTATTTATTTATCACATTTTTATTCTGCCTTTATTATATTTTATAAATAACTCAAGGCGGCAAATATACCTAATACTCCTTTCTCCATCTATTTTCCCTACAACAACAACCCTGTGTGTTGGACTGGGTTAGGCTGAGAGAGAGAATGACTGGGCCAAAGTCACCCAGCCAATTTTCATGCCTAAGGCAGGACTAGAACTCACCATCTCCTAGTTTCTAGGCCAGTACCTTAATCACTAGGCCAAACTGTCTCTCTTGTTCCTAGTTGAGCGTGGTTGGTTGGTCCACTGCAAATCCATCTGGACTTTTGATAAAAATCTTGTTTTTTTTTTCCAAAATCGGACCTGCCTGTATTGGCAAAACCACGAGGACTAGAATCTTAGTTTAATAATAGCATAGTGACAGGCCACAAGGTCGAAACTTTCCATGCAAAACTTTCCAAGTTCAACTAACTGGCATCTCCAGGTGGGACAGGTGTAGGCCCTGATGCAACCTGGCGAAGGGAAGCTTCCCATATTCCTGAAATTATGTTTCCTGCTTCTTATATCCAGGGTGATGGGATACTGCACTCTTGCAGACAAATACAAGCTGTCCCTCCACCTTTTCATCTTAAAAACAGATTCTGTGGTATAAACAGCGCCTTGGGCTCTTTCTAGTTGACAGTCACCCAAACAGCTATTATTTAAGAGGGGGCATTATTTTTCTCTACCCAGCCTAAACTTGCTGTTTAAGGAAACCTTGTTAACATTTCCCAGGCATAAGTGTGTTGTCATTTTCAGACCTCAGATCCTTTGTCAGCATTTCTTCGACTTCATTTTCTGACCACAGGGCAGATTTTATGTAGGGCGCATATATAAAGGTAGGGGGGCAAGAGTGCGTGGGCATAACCAAATGCGCAGCACTGAGTCCCTGGCGAGAGCATTTTTTCTCCCTGAAGACTTAAGTATGCCTGGCCTGCCACTCCCCGTTCTTTAAAAATAAAAAAGAGCTTTTTGCAGGAGTCTAGCAGGAGTCTTCGACTTAGGACCATTCGTTTAATGACCGTTCGAATTTATGACGGCAAAGGTGACTTACAACTGGGCAGAATCAGAATAGAGCTGGAAGGGACCTTGGAGGTCTTCTAGTCCAGCCCCCTGCTCAAGCAGGAGATCCTATACCATTTCAGACAAGTGACTGTCCAATCTCTTCTTAAAAACCTCCAGTGATGGAGCACCCACGATTTTTGAAGGCAAGCTCTTCCATTGGTTAATTGTCCTCACTGTTAGGAAGTTTCTCCTCAATTCCAGGTTGCTTCTCTCCTTGATTAGTTTCCATCCATTGTTTCTTGTCCTGCCCTCTGGTCCTTTGGAAAATAAATTGACCCCCTCTTTGTGACAGCCCCTCAAATACTGGAATACTGCTATCATGTCACCCCCTAGTCTTTCTTTTCTCTAGACTAGCCAAACCCAAATCCTGCAGCCGTTCTTCATATGTTTTTGTCTCCGGGCCTTTAATCATCTTAGTTGCTCTTCTTTGCACTTTTTCCAAAGTCTCAACATCTTTTTTGTAATGTGGTGATCAAAACTGGATGCAGTATTCCAGGTATGGCCTTACTAAGGCTTTATAAAGCGGTACTAATACGTCACGTAATTTTGATTTTATGCCTCTGTTTATACAACCAAGGATTGTATAGCTTTTTTGGCTGCTGCCGCACACTGCTGGCTCATGTTTAAGTGATTGTCCACTAAGACTCCAAGGCCCCTCTCAGCAAGGTCCTCGCACTTACAACCATCTGAGCATCCACAGGTTCACCTAATGGGAATCCGGGCACTTGGTAACCATGATGTAACTTACGAGAGTTGCTGCGTCCCAGGGTCATGTGATCACCGTTTGACACATTTCCCAGGGGACTTCCTACAACAAAGTCAATGGAGGAAGTTGGATTCACTTCAACTGATAAAAATGGTCACAAAATTGGGCATGATTCACTTAACAACAGCATCACTTAGCGATCAAAGTTCTGGTCCCAGTTGTGGTCGTAAGTCCAAGATTTAGTTGGGCAAAATATATCTTGCTCCTATATAGGGAGTCTTCGACCACAATTGAGCCCAAAATTTATGTTGCTAAGTGAGATATTTGTTAAGTGAGTTTTGCCCCATTTTGCCACCTTTCTTACCACGGTTGTTAAGTGAATCACTGCCGTTGTTAAGTCAGTAACACGATCATTAAGTGAACCCACTGACTTTGCTTGTCAGAAGATTGGCAAAGGTGATCACATGATCCCGGGACACTGTAACCATCATAAATTCAGTTGACAAGCATCTGAATTTTGATCACATGACCATGGGGATGCTGCAACGGTCGTAAGTGTGAAAAACGGTCATAAGTCACTTTTTTCAGTGTTGTTGTAACTTCAAACGGTTATTAAATGAACTGTTGTAAGGCAAGGATTACCTATAGTTTTCAAGTTTTGCCCTTGGTATACCATGCCATGCCAGCGGAATTCTGCTTCCTCTCCCGAGGTGATGCTCCCCATATAGGACTACAATTCCCATCCCTCTCCAACGCACATCTAGGGGGCAGGACGTTGCCTCTTAAACAGCTTGGTAGTCATCAGCTTAGAAAAGGAGGCGCTGAGCCTTATGCTTTTGACTTAAGGCAGACCTGCTCCCTTGCTAGTACCTTTACCCCTTCATAAGCACCCATAAATACTACCTCTCCCGATGTTCTTATAAATTTTGCAGCCTTGATCTCTCTTAGGACAAAGCCTCGTCTCCCATGTATCTTTAATATGGCTGCTTTGAGGTTTAAATCCTGGCAGATGAGACCTTGTCAGTGCATCAGAATATAGAAGATTAAACTGGGCCAATTAGGTGCAGCCTCAGGCACTGGTCCCGGGGTTGGGAATCAGTAGCCCCCACTCCTACCTCTCCAGGTAGGATATACAAATCTCAGCAACCGAGTCCGAGTCCCTCTAAATGCAGGGTCTGAAAGCTGTGTGATTAGCAAGCAAGGAGACAGCGTCACTTTCCGCTTAACTCTGCCTTTACCCACAATGCTAGTTTTGGCACCCAGGGCTTCATTTGAATATTAAAGATTCTTTTTTCTCCCAGAAATATGTTACTCCATCTGTATTTTCCCCGACCGTCAACCATATCTGTTTTGATCATACAGGTAGTCCTCGTCTTACGACCACAACTGAGTCCAAAATTTATGTTGCTCAATGAGAAATTCGTTAAATGACTTTTGCCGCCGTGTAATGACCTTTCTTGCCATATTTGTTAAGTGAATCACTGCAAGTTGTTAAATTAGTAACACCGTTGTTAAGTGAATCTGGCTTTCCCATTGACTTCGCTCGTCAGAAGGTCGCAAAAGGGGATCACACATGACCAGGGGTAAAATGCACTTATCTTTCCTACTGGCTCGCTAATGTGCCAAAACCGGGTCAAAACCGGGACGTGACGATGTCCCGGTTTGGGGGGGGGGCGCAGCTCCCGCCGCTGGCACTACCAGCTCTCGCAAGCCGGATAGAGCCGGCTGCATTTCACCCCTGCACATGACCCCGGGACACTGCAGCCGGCATACATATGAGTCAGTTGTCAAGCATCTGAATGTAAATCACAAGAGCACGGGGATGCTGCAATGGTCATAAGTGTCAAAAATGGTCATAAGTTATAACACTTTTTTCAATAGCGTTGTAACTTTGAACAGTCACTAAAGGAACTGTTGTAAGTCAGGGACAACCTGTATTCTGTGTCATGTTTCAGTTTGTTTCTATATTTGACAGCAACTCCGTAACTTTACAGGTAGTCCTCGACTTACGACTACAATTGGGACCAAAATTTCCACTGCTCACCGAGGCAGTTGTTAAGTGAGTCCCAAAGGTGCTTTTTCCAAAGGCAACTGGACTTTCTTTTTTCCTTGAAGACGTTTCGCTTCTCATCCAAGAAGCTTCTTCAGTTCTGACTGAATGGTGGAGGACGGAAGGATTTATATTCCTTACAGTCATCTGGTTGCCTCTTTTGCTGCAATTGTTAAGCGAATCACTGCCGTTGTTAAGTGACTGCAGTGTCCCCCATTGACTTTGCTTGTGGGAAGCCGGCTGGGAAGGTCACAAAAAGCGATCACGTGACCCTGGGACCAGGGGTGGGTTCCAATTTTTTTTACTACCACTCTGTGGGCGTGGCTTAATTTTGTGGGAGTGGCTTGACAGCCATGTGACCGGGTGGGAGTGGCTTGACAGCCATGTGACTGGGTGGGAGTGGCTTGGCGGTCGTGTGACCGGGTGGGAGTGGCCAACTTGTAAAATGTGGTGAAAACGTGACTTATGACCACTTATGACAAATGGTCATAAGTCACTTTTTTCACTGCCATTGTAACTTTGAACAGTCACTAAATGACTAGTTGTAAGTCAAGGACCAACCTGCACTTAAAAGCCACACACAGATGAACATATGAAAGCAGCCATGGAGTCACATAAAAGGTGATTGCTGCAAGAAGCAATTACCTCAAAAACCAGTTATCACACAGAAACACACAAAATTGTCAGAAATGGTGTAGGGTCTCCTGCTTGAGCAAGGGGTTGGACTAGATGACCTACAAGGTCCCTTCCAACTCTGTTAATGTTTTGTTTTGTTTTTAAAAGAATAGTACAGGTTATTTTTTCCAGTACGTATTGAACCAAAATCTCACAAACCATGTGCCATAGGTCCCCAAACTTGGCAACTGTAAGACTTTTATGCATCCCTGCAGTTGTTAAGTGACACAGTTCTAAGTCAAGGAACAACCTGCACTTAAAAGCAGGATACTCCATTACAAATAAAACATTTCCTAAAAACAATATTTAAAAAAAAAAATCCTAAAAACAACAAAATGCCCTGAAAAAAATTAACAATAAAATATCCTTTTAAAAAAACCATTAAAAGCATAAAGAAAAAAAAACCAGCCACTTAGTAGCAGGCAGAATCAACTACTCTCCAACCACAGCTGCTGTGGCCTAGAGGTAGAACTTTTGCCTCACAATCAGGAGGTTGTGAGTTCGATCTAGGCTTCAATTTGAAAAAAAATGCAGTGCTGGAAGTCACCTTCTGAGCATGCTCAGAAAAAAAATTAAAAAAAAATTCGAATTTTTTTTTAAAAAAAGATGGCGGCCCCCACGGACCGGCAACCACCGATCCAGTTCGGATGACGTCACTAGCGGGTCGCTACCGTAGGAAACCACCCCTGCCTGGGACCCTGGCGACCATTGTAAATACATGTCTGTTGCCAGGCCTCTGAATTTGTAAATATGGGGATGCTGCAACGGTTGTAAGTGTGAGGACCAGTGATAAGTAATGTTTTTTGCAGCGTTGCTGTAACTTTGAATAGTCGATAAACAATTGGTTGTAGTTTAAGACTACGTGTACAGGTAGTCCTCGACTTACAACAGTTCATTTAGTGACCTTTCAAAGTTACATCACTGAAAAAAAGTGACTTATGTCCCTTTTTCATACTTATGACCGTTGCAGCATCCCCATAGTCACATGATCAAAATTTGGATGCTTGGCACCTAATTTATATTTATGACGGTTCCAGTGTCTTGAGGGTCACGAGATCCCCTTTTGCAACCTTCCGACAGGCAAAGTCAATGGGGAAGCCGGATTCGCTTTACAACGGTGTTACTAACTTCACAACTGCAGTGATTGACTTAACAACTGTGGCAAGAAAGGTCATAAAACGGGGCAAAATCCACCTAACAACTGTCTCGCTTATCAACAGAGGTTTTGGGCTCAGTTTTGGTCGTAAGTCGAGGACTACTGTACTCCTTTTCAGATTGTTTTGTTAAAGTTTATGCCTTCCACTTCCCCCCTCCTGCTTCAAAGATTTTTTTTTTTGTACTTCTGCAAATTTTAGGTTCCACTAAACCTCCAATTACTCCTTCTTTTGAATGACTACCAAATTTTGCCTGCAAAAATCCATCTTGATTTACCTGTCAGCATGTCCATTGCTATACCACAAAAGGAGCAGCAGAGATGAGTGAATTAATCAATCTGGATTTTACTCGGTTTCCCATTTTTCCACTCAAACGTGAGGCCAACCAACTCCATGTCCGTATTAATTTGATGCTTTTTTTTTAAAAGGTTCTTTCTTAATATATTTTATGAAACTAATTAAAAGAAGAAATACCCACACCTACAAGAGTATTAATCATACCATGGAACACATAATTGAAAATATGAAAAAATTAGAGAAAAATATATTATGAACAGGCCCCAAAATTAATATTAGCATGAATACCTTTCAGGGGATAATTTGCCTAAGCACTTTTGTTTGTAATTTTGCCTAAAGTTACAGTGGCTTTGTACCTAATTTCCCCAGTCTTGCTTGACTGTTATACATTATTTTCATGAATATACACATTTTGTGTTACCTTTTCTCCATTTACTTTTTGGTTTATTTTCCAAAATGTAGCGAACCATTCAGAGATGCTTTTGATAGGGGTATTTTTTTGGATACATTCACCTTCCATTAAATGAAATTTTTCCCCCTAGTCTGGAAAACGGCTTTCTCAAATTTTCCATACCCTAACTGTTTGCAAGTGGCAATAACTTGGTATTTTATTCCCTGGGGAAATTTTTCTCTATCAATTCAAGACGTTTCTCTGAAATCCAAGATCTTTAAATAATGAATCATATTAAAAGGAAGCCCTTGCCAAGACTGTTGATCTCATTCAAGACTTTTGGTTTATAGTTTAGGTATATGGCAGGGAGGAAAAATAATTTTAAAGCCCATGTAGAAACATTCATGTACAAGAAATCCTTTCTTTCCAGATGCACCCCCCCCCCACCAATTTTTAACTGAATTTTTTTTTTAAATCTTAAAAAGAGAAGTTGGCGCTCAAAGGGGAAGTGAACTTTGAGTTGAGTTGTCTCAATAAACCCAGCTGCCAATTCTTTGAACATATTCTGGTAAGTGCATTTGGAAACAATCCTATGCAACAAGTCGCTTTATTTACACATGGCAAACTTCCAAAAGATCGACTCTATTTATAGAGAGAGAAGATGGTGTGTAGGTTGGAGCCTGAGAGGCCTTTGGTTAAATTTTCTTTGGCAGGGAGAGAAAGCCCCTGCAAAGCTCCAGCCATATTTCTGCACATCAAGGCCAGAATCTCTTGAGGATTTCGGATATATTTTGGCAGGGTTCCATCGTGGGAATTCTCATTTGAAATATATAGACATCTGTACTGTAGACAATGGATGGATGGATGGATGGATGGATGGATGGATGGATGGATGGATAGAGGCAAGAAGGATTTGCAAAAAATTGAGAAATATTGTGAATGGCGTTGTGGTAAACTTCGGACGATCAGATAACAGGAAGTCCTCAGCTTATGTCCATTTGTCCAGCAACTGTTTGAACTTGCAATTAATGGAATAACAGAATAACAGAGTTGGAAGGGACCTTGGAGGTCTTCTAGTCCAACCCCCTGCTCAGGCAGGAAACCCTATACCATTTCAGACAAAGGGTCGTCCAATCTCTTCTTTAAAACTTCCATTGTTGGAACATCCACAACTTGTGGAGGCAAGCTGTTCCACTGATTAATTGTTCTGTCAGGAAATTTCTCCTTAATTCCAGGTTGCTTCTCTCCTTGATCAGTTTCCATACGGTTCTGCTTGTCCTGCCTTCAGGAGCTTTGGAGAATAGCTTGACTCCCTCTTCTTTGTGGCAGCCCCTTAGATATTGGAAGACTGCTATCATGTCACCCCTAGTCCTACTTTTTCATTCAAGTAGACATACCCAATTCCAGAAATTGTTTTAGCTTCTAGTTCATGGGGAAGCCAGCAGGAAGTCAGAACTTGTGGTGATGCGAGGTCCTCGCTTAATGATGGCGACTGAGACTGCCAGAACATTGGTAAGTGGTGTGGTTATGTGGTGTTCTACTTTACGACCATGTTGCTTAGCGATGGCAATTTCCATCCCAGTTGCTGCTGTTAACCGAGGACTACCTGTATCTGAACAAGGATGCAGACAATTGAAAAGTAGGACAAATGGAGGAAGTGGAGACACACTGTTTAATTTTCTTGGCATCACAACAACAATTACAACGAAGAATTGCAAAAATAAAAAAATAAAAAATACTTGAACCTACTTGTATAGGAAATTATCTTTTTCCAGCATCAGAAAGGCGTGTTTTTCTACCGCAATATTTTTTCAAGAAACCTTTCTTTTCGGGAACATACGCTAGCGACACGGTTTTCAAATTTCATCATGGATAGGTAGATCACGTTGTGCGATCTACAGACTACAATGATCTTAGATCTGAAGGGTGAAGATTGAAGCGGATGGCTAGAAGCAGGGACGAAATTAAATAACTCTAGGCTGTCTACGCTGTCGACAGACAAAGGGGAGAAACCCCCCCAGACCATTTACAAAGTCACAATCAGAGGTGGGTTCCTCCCAGTTCGCACCGGTTCTATAGAACCAGTAGCAAACCGCTGGTGATGTCACGGAGCCAGTTCTGTCGGTGCCGGTCCGTGGATGCTGCCATCTTTTTTTTGGAATTTTTTTTTTGGAATTTTTTTTGGGGGGGGAATTTTTTACTATTTTTTTTCTTCTGCGCATGTGCAGAAGCCGAGTCCCCGGCACTGCGCATGCGCCGCCATCTTGTTTTTGGCTTTTTTTGGAGGGGGGGAATTTTTTGCGAATTTTTGGCACTGTGCATGCGTGTGCGGCCACGTGGCACGGCCACACGGCACGCAACATGCACAGCCACGCAGCACGGGAGGAAGCGAACCGGCAGCGAGGTAAGTTAGAACCCACCCCTGGTCACAATGCACGAAAGTTTAAATGACTACTGTTGTGAAAACAATCCAAAACCAAAACACACACTCAAAAAGTATTTAATTTTAAGGCAATGTCTTCTGGATAAAGGACACAAAGACAAAAACGCTTTACAAAGGTAACCCTTTGTAAATTAAATTAGATTCCCCTCCCCCCCTGCAATCTTCTGCCTTGTGTTATTTTGCTTGCTACCTCTTAATGTTTTCTTGCACTTTGAAAAGAGATGGCCAGTCTATAACTGCGGCAGTAAAATACATGGAATTATTAGGCTGGAAATGGCTATGGAGATTCTCATTCATCCATAGGTTGTCCTGGTTGTTCCAAAGATGCTGCTCAAAAGGCAACGGGACTTTCTTGGGGAAACTGAACTGAACTGAATAAGCTTCTTGGATGAGAAGTGAAATGTTTTCAAGAAAAAAACCAAGGAAGTCCAGTTGCCTTTGCGATTAGATTGGAAAGGATATTGGAAGTCTTCTAATCCAACTTCTTGGTCAGGGTGGAGTTCTTGTTACTTCCCAGCACAATTGCCTATGGAGATTCTCAGTCTTCCAGGTCATAGTTGTCCCAAAGGTGCTTTTTTCAAGAGGCAACTGGACTTTCTGGTTTTACTTTGAAGATGTTTCGCTTCTCATCCAAGAAGCTTCTTCAGCAGAGCTTCAGCAGAGCTGAAGAAGCTTCTTGGATGAGAAGCGAAACATCTTCAAAGTAAAACCAGAAAGTCCAGTTGCCTCTTGAAAAAAGCACCTTTGGGACAATTCGGCCTGAGGGGGGGAAAACTAGCAGGAAATGTTGTAAAGAGAAAAATAGCATAGCAATTTGGGTCAATTCAGTTAGATAACATTTCTGCATTACTCTCTACTATAATTTCTTCTTAAAAGCCTCCAGTGATGGAGCACCCACAACTTCTGGAGGCAAGTCGTTCCACTGATTAATTGTTCTCACTGTCAGGAAACTTCTCCTTAGTTCTAGGTTGGTTCTCTCCTTGATTAGTTTCCACCCATTGCTTCTTGTCCTGCCCTCAGGTGCTTTGGAGAATAGCTTGACTCCCTCTTCTTTGTGGCAGCCCCTTAGATATTGGAAGACTGCTATCATGTTACCCCTAGTCCTTCTTTTCATTAAACTAGACATACCCAACTCCTGCAATCATTCTTCATATTGCAGGAGTTGGTTATGTCTAGTTTAATGAAGAGAAGGACTAGGCGTGATATGATAGGAGTGTTGCAATATCTAAGGAGCTGCCTCAAAGAAGAGAGGGTGAACCTACTTGCTTAAAAGCTTCCAGTGACAAAACATCATACTCCGGTGGTCAGGAAATCTCCTTCTTATTTTGATTTTGCATGTCTCTTTTTAAAGCTTCCACCTGTTGGTTTGTGTCCTATCTGTGGGTACCATAGAGAATAAATCCACATCTTCAGCCTTGGGACACCTTTCAAGGATTAGAAGACTACCACCATGTCTCCCTTGCTGGCTGGGGAATTCTGGGAATTGAAGTCCATGCATTTTCAAGTTCCCAAGGCTGAGAAACACTGTGCTAAACCCACTCCTTTCCATCCTTCTTCATAGGATTTAGCCTCCAAACATTTGACCATCTCCCTTTTTTTCCTACTTCCTCATTGTCCTTCTGGTATTGAGGTGGGTCAAATTGATCAAAACTCAGATACTTGGCAACTGATTCATATTTATGATGGTTTCAGTGTCCCGGGATCATGTGATCCCCTTTTGTGACCTTCTGACAAGCGAAGTCAATGGGGAGGCCAGATTCACTTAACAACCATGTTACCAACTGCAGTGATTCACTTAACAAATGTGGCAGGAAAGGTTGTAAAAGGGGGCAAAACTCACTTAGCAAATGTCTCACTTAGCAATAGAAATTTTTGGGCTCAATTAAGGTCATAAGTCGAGAACCACCTGTATATAGCAGGGGTCTCCAACCTTGACAACTTTATGACTTGTGGACTTCAACTCCCAGAATTCCTCAGCCAGCTTTGCTGGCTGAGGAATTCTGGGAGTTGAAGTCCACAAGTCGTAAAGTTACCAAGGTTGGAGACCCCTGATTTATAGGATCCCAGCATTTGAAAAACATTGTTTTGGGATTATAGGCCAAATTTTGGGGGGAACAGTTTACCCACTGTTGAACTCTTGTGCAAGTTTCAGAACCTCCTGGGGTCTATTAAAGAAATGAGCAGAAGACTAGATTTTAATCCTTTTATTCCAGCTCTTTCGTTATTAATATAACAGTTAAATGCTGCATTTGGCTTTAAAAGGTGCATTAACCCGCTGTCGCCTGTAGGGGGAGGAATATCCATGCATTGAGAAAGAAGGAAGCTCTTATTTTTGTAGCAAAATTAACATCCCTGTTCTACGAGGCAATTAAACAGAGGTTGAGAAATTATTGCGAGCAATTTAAATTAATGACCTTAACAGAGGTGAGTGGACGTGGTGTGATCAAATACAATGTGTTTTGTTTTTTTTTGACAAAAACAGAATCAACTTTTTTTTTTTAAAGTGCCTGTCTGAGCAGAAGATTCAGTTGGTTCTTTAACAACAGTCAACTTTGATTTTTTCCCCTATCTGTAAATTAAGTCTACAACGTGAAATAATTGGAACAATTAATGCAAACTCATTTATTAGATTAGCAGCGCAAGTTCGTTGCTGAGTTGTCTCGGTCGTAAATCCTGGAGTTCAATGGAGTTTACTCAGAAGTAGGTAAATACAGGATGGAAGTAAATCAATCAATTTTTATTACGGTCATAGACCAGCATTGAGATGGGAGTAAAGATTATTTGGGGAGGGGGAAATGGACCTCTAGCACTTTGGATACTGTTTTGAAGGAGTCATTTCTTTGGACAACAACTTTGGTGATGCTTTTGCTTCGTATTTCTACTAAAATTGGATTAAACCAGCGGTGGGTTGCTCCCGGTTCGGCCTGGTTCTGTGAACCAGTAGCGGTGGCGGGAGGCTCCGCCCACCTGACCGGGACGCTTCTGCACATGCTCAGAAGCATCGTGCGCAAACGCGCTCACGAGCGAACCGGTAGCGACGGGGTTTAGAACCCACTCCTGGATTAAACCCCCTTGGAAAGCTGTTTTAGAATGAATGAAATTCGTGTTTCTCAATCAGAATTCCCCACCCAGCAATGGGAATTGAAGTCCCCACATCTGAAAGTTGCCACCGTTGAGAAACACAGAATTAAAAAAAAATACGGAGACACAGATTCATCAAAAATATATGTTTTTGCATGTGCAGGAGGTGGAAAGGAAAGACAGTGTGTTTCATAATCTAGATTTGCCATTTGTGTTAAAGGATATGCCAAGAATGCAGGTAGTCCTCAACTTATAACCATTTGTTTAGCGACCAGTCAAAGTTACAATGGCCCTAAAAAAATGTGACTTACATTGGATACTTCACAATTGCTGCAACCACCTTATGGATATTGTGACCGTTCCCATGGTCACAATGTCAAAATTGGGGCAGTTGGCATCCGGCATGTATTTATAAAGGCTGCAATGTCCCAAGGTCATGTGATCACCTTTTGTGACCTTCCCAGCTGGCTTCCAACAAACAAAGCCAATGGGAGAAGTTGGATTCGCTTAATGACTGCTTGGTTCACTTAACAACTGCAGTGATTCTGACAAAAATAGTCAGAATTGGGCACTTAAGAACCACATTGCTTAGCAACAGAAACTCTGGCTCCAATTGCAGTTGTAAGTTGAGGACTATCTGTACAGGTAGTCCTCAACTTACAACAGTTCATTTAGTGACCGTTCAAAGTTACAATGGCAATGAAAAAAATGACTTATGACCATTTTTCACACTTATGACCGTGACAGCATCCCCCGTGATCACGTGATCAAAATTCAGAAGCTTGGCAACTGGTTCATATTTATGACGGTTGCAGTGTCCCGGGGTCATCCCTTTTGCAGCCTTCTGACAAGCAAAGGCAATGGGGAAGCCAGATTCACTTAACAACTGTGTTATTACGGTACTGTATTTTTCCGACTATAAGACGCACCAGAGTATAAGACCAGAGGTGGGTTCCTTCCGGTTCGGACCGGCTCTATAGAACCGGTAGCGGGAATTACCCTCCGCTCGCCGAACCGGCAGCGATGGCCGGCTGGACACGCCCCCGAACCGGCTCTCTCGGCGCCATAGGCGGCGCCATTTTGTTTTTTGCTTCTGCGCATGCGCAGAAGCTGGGTTTTTAGCACTGCGCATGCACACACGCACGCGCGTGAGGAAGCGAACCCGCAGCGAAGTAAGCCAGAACCCACCCCTGTATAAGACGCACCAAGATTTCGAAGAGGAAAACAAGAAAAAAAGATAGTTTTTGCCCTCCCCGGCCCCTAGGAGCACTCTGCAGGCCTCCGAAACCCTCTGCGCATCCCATTTTTGCGAAAAATGGGCCCGTTTTTGGCTTCCCGAACTCCCCATGCATCCCGTTTTTGCCCTCTCCAGCCCCCAGGAGCACTCTGTAGGCCTCCCAAACCCTCTGCGCATCCCGTTTTTGCGAAAAATGGGATGCGCGGGGCAGGGTTTTGGGAGGCCAAAAATGGCTGTATTCGGTGTATAAGACACATCGACATTTCCACCCTCTTTTAGGGAGGAAAAAAGTGCGTCTTATACTCCGAAAAGTACAATAATTTAACAACTTCAGTGATTCACTTAACAAATGTGGCAAGAAAAGTTGTAAAATGAGGCAATACTCACTTAAGAAATTTCTCACTTAGCAACATAAAATTTGGGCTCAATTGTGATCGTAAGTTGAAGACTACCTGTGGGAGAAAATTATTTATACATGATAGTTGCAGCTGACAATACACCCTTGGCAACTTTAAGATATATGGACTTCAACTCCAGAATTCATGTACCCAAGATGTTGAGAGGCCTGGAGCTAACTTCAAAGTTGGTTCAAGTCACTCTATGAAAACTGTCTGAGACTGATTTATGTATTAAATTTATATGCCTCCTATCTCACTCTGGGCGGCTAAGTTTTTATTTAATTTTATTTATTTTGATAGTATTTTATCTACTGTAACTTTTTCACCGAGTGCCTCTGGTTTGCTTTGTAGTTTGCTTTAGTTTTGCTTTAGAATCCCCCCCCCCTCTCGTACCAGATTTGACAATTATCTGGTATAATTGTTTAATTATTGTGTTCAGGTGCCACTTTACATATTTGGTAGCTTCTTAAATGTTATATGGTGGGTTTTTCGATTATTGTTTGTTTCCACTCTACAGGTGGTCCTTGACTTATGACCACAATCGAGCCCAAAATTCCTGTTGCTAAGCAAGGCAGCTGTTAAATGAGTTGCGCCCCATTTTGCAACCTGTTTTGCCGTAGTTACGCGAATCCCTGCAGTTGTTAAGTGAATCGCGTCATTAAGCCAATCCAGTTTCCCCCACTGATCTTGCTTGTCAGAAGCCGGCTGGAAGATTACAAATGGTTACAAATTTTGGAAATATTCTACCCATATCAGTAATTTCTTTGGATTTTTCCAGGAAAAAAAGAAACTGCCCAAGAACTTCTCAAGGTGGATTTTCTGGAAAACGTTTTCCTAAGGTTTTTCCTAAAAATCTCACAGTGGTTGAAAAATCAGTGCTCACCAAACAGCTGAACGATCATACAATAAAAGATACCCCCCCTGAGATCATGATATTTTACCAAGAGAATCTCTCCACATTTTTCTCCTCCTTGAAAAATACGTTCCTAAAGTCAACACGCTTTCATCAAAATGAACAAGAACTGGTCAGCAGAGGGGAAAAAAATGACAGGAGATTTTGATCTCGGTACGCGATTGATCCCTCAATTTGATTGCCGGAAAACTGGTGAGATGGAAAATGGATAAGATGAGGTCATCTGTAGCAGTGTTTCTCAAGCTTGGCAACTTTTAAGACTTGTGGACTTCAATTCCCAGAATTCCCCAGCCAACAAAGCAAAGAATTGACGTCCGCATGTCTTAAAGTTGCAAGGTTGAGAAACACTCACCTGGAAGAATAATACCTGTGGATGACAGCTTCATCTATTGTTTTCCAAGATGAAGGCGATCCCTCCAAGACAACTGACAGTTTCACCCTAATTCAATTCAATTCAGAATAGAGCTGGAAGAGACCTTGGAGGTCTTCTAGTCCAACCCCTTGCTCAAGCAGGAGACCTTAATGATGAAAGTGATCATTTCAGACAAGTCACTGTCCAATCTCTTCTTAAAAACCTGCAGTGATGAAGCACCACAACCTCTAGAGACAAGTCGTTCCACTGGTTAATTGTTCTCAGTGTTAGGAAGTTTCTCCTTAATTCCAGATTGCTTCTCTCCTTGATTAGTTTTCATCCATTGCTTCTTGTTCTGCCTTCAGGTGCTTTGGAGAATAGGTGGACCCCCTCTTCTTTGTGGCAACCCCTTAAATACTGGAATACTGCTATAATGCCCCCCTAGTCCTTCTTTTCTCTAGACTGGCCATACCCAATTCCTGCAACCATTCTTCATATGTTTTTGTCTCCAGGCCTTTAATCATCTTAGTTGCTCTTCTCTGAACTTTTTCCAAAGTCTCAACATCTTTTTTGTATTGTGGAGACCAAAAGTGGATGCAGTACAGGTAGTCCTTGTTTTATAACAGTTCATTTAGTGACCGTTGAAAGTTACAACAGCACTGAGAAAAGTGACTTAGGACCGTTTTTCACAGTTATGACCATTGCAGCATCCCTATGATGACGTGATCAAAATTCAGATGCTCGGGAACTGGTTCGTATTTATGACCGTTGTTGTGTCCCCAGGTCATGCAATCCCCTTTTGCGACCTTCTGGCCAGCAAAGTCAATGGGGAAGCCAGATTCACTTAACAACTGTGTTACTAACTTATCAACTGCAGTGATCCACTTAACAACTAAGGCAAGAAAGGTAGTAAAATGGGGCAAAACTAATTTAACAAATGCCTCACTCAACAACAGAAAGTTTGGGCTCAATTGTAGCCGTAAGTTGAGGACTACCTGTATTACAGGTGTCGTCTTACTAAGGTTTTATAAAGCGGTACTAATAGTTCACGGCTCCAAGGATCTTTTCCTCAATCTTCAGACGGACGGCCTACCTGGGAAGGCCGAAGCCATCCGCGATCCGTTCAAACCTCTGCAAGAGTGGAGAGTGACAGAGAGAAAGCAAGGTGGCTTGGCCGGCTTTGACATCGGCTGCTCTGCAGAATTGGCAGTCCGCCCTCGACAGATTTCCCTTAAGAAATGATCTTCTTTCTTGGCACCATCCAAACGTCCCCCTCAATGCCTCATTTGCTACAGAAGCGCTCAAGCTTTCGGGTCATTAATTGCTCCAGTTCTCATGTCTCTTGTTTGCCTTGTTTGGCTACAAATCCTTCTATTATAGCTAATCATATCTAACACTTCACTCACTCCCCCCCCATGCAGATTTCCTTTGCCAATGCCTGTTGTTGTTTTTCCGGGGGGGGGGGGTTGGTTTTTTTTCCCTTCAGTTTCTCACTTTCGCCGGCTTCTGTTTGGGACCTGCTCCGGAAAGGAAGAAGAGAAACTAATTAAAAATGGCCTACGTCGGAAGCTTTGGAGCGTGTTTGGTAGCAAACGACAAAGGCCTCGTGGCAAGGAAAAATCAATTTTACAGTTACGGGAGCAGAATGAACGGTCCTGGTGCATTAAGGATGGGGGGGGGCGGCAGGGGGGGGGAAGAAGAAAATCAGGAAGTGAGGGGGGTGAGAAAGATGTTGATGTGTCAAGAGGCAGGAAGAGGAGACAACTGTGTTGAATCCGTAAGTCGTGAAGAAGAAGCAGAGTGAGGAACGGCTTCCGAGCCGAAGGATTGGGCCCTTATTAACCATTGCCTTTGTTGAGTGTAATGGGCAATAGGAATAGGAATAGGAATAGGAATAGGAATAGGAATGGAATAGAATAGAATAGAATAGAATAGAATAGAATAGAATAGAATAGAATAGAATAGAATGGAATGGAATGGAATGGAATGGAATGGAATGGAACGGAACGGAACGGAACGGAACGGAACGGAACGGAACGGAACGGAACGGAACGGAACGG
>QLTV01009056.1:2892436-2900599 GCA_003457575.1 Thermophis baileyi
TCAGGGTTGAATTGTGGGGTCCTTGGTGCTCTCTGAGCTTGGTTTTTTTCCTTATAGACATTTCATAACCCAACTAGATAACGTCTTCAGTGTCAGAAGGAAGTGTTCTTGGGGGTTCCTTGAATGCCCCAATTAAGGAACGACCAACTCAAACAACCAACAGTTGACTATAGTCTAATCAAGGAACTACCAAGAAGAAAACAGCACTCCCACCAACAACGACAGGGCAAACCACTTTGTTTATCTACAAGAGCAAATCCCGCTCCCTTTAGCACTGATGATGTTACCTAGTTGGGTCATGAAATGTCTGCAAGAAAATAACCAAGCTCAGGGTCCCCTTAGCAACAGTCATCATTGTGATGATGATGAGGCTTTCAGCCTGATATCAGAAGTGCTCCCTGAGGGGGGGGGGGGAAAGGGGTGTGTGTGCTTCCCAGAGAGCCATTCGGAAATAGAGGGAATTCTTAAACTTTGATGCCACCACCAACAAGGCCCTGAGCTGCTGGTCCCAACCAGATAGATGCTGCATCATACAAAGGTCTTCAAAGCTTATTAATGTGGCTTTTTTTGAACCCTTCATATAACCCTAACCTTATCCTCAACCGTGGGTTTTCAGACATTTCCAGGCTGTGGAAAACAGCAAGTTAAAACATTTGTTCAGAACTCTGATCAAGAGGCAAAGCTCTAGGACACGGGTGTCAAACTCGCGGTGTCACGTTGCCGTCACAGGACGTTTCGTGATGTTATTTCCCTTTGCGGAGCTGGGGTGGGCGTGGCCTGCGCGTGACACGTCCGGCCCGCAGGCTGCCAGTTTGACACCCCTGCTCTAGGATAGTGTTGTTCAGCCTTGGTGAATGTAAGATAACTGGACTTCAATTCCCAGAATTCCCCAGCCAACGGGCTAACTGGGAAATTCTGGGAGTTGAAGTCCAAATGCCTTAAAGTTGAGCAACGCTGCTCTAGGGATACAATATAGGCACCAGAATATGCCAGATGTTTGTTGTGGTTGATTTATGCAATGGATTAATATTACAATTATTGCATTTTCTTTTTTACAGGTAGTCCTCGACTTACGACCAGAACCTAGCCCAAAATTTCTGTTGCTAAGCAAGACAGTTGTTAAGTGAGTTTTGCTCCATTTTACGACCTTTCTTGCCACAGTTGTTAAATGAATCACTGCAGTTGTTAAGTTAGTAACACAGTTCTAAAGTGAATCTGGCGTCCCCGTTCACATTGCTTGTCAGAAGGTCGCAAAAGGGGATCACATGATCCTACACACTGCAACTCTCATAAATGTAAGCCAGTTGCCAATCGCCATGACCACGAGGATGCTGCAACGGTCATAAGAGTGAAAAATGCCCCTTTTTTCAGCTCCGTGGTAACTTCGAACAGTCAGTAAATGAATTGTTGTAAGTCAAGGACTACAGTACCTGTATTCTCATTATCTTGTAAAGCCCCCAGATTCTATGGCACTGAGTTTGAAGCACCCTGTCTCAATCCACTAACCCTTTTTCAAATCAAAATATTCGTGTAGTGCTCCACATTAGTCGTGTATGTTTTTTTTAGCACCCCAGACAGACCATTTCTCAAGATGTAATAATTTGAAGCCCTCTTGTGATATTCCCCATCCTCTCCCTGAGGTATCTATTATGTTACTCACAACACCTGCAAAGATGCCAAACTCGGGAGAAGCTGATTGTAAAAATGCCCCCGAAATACCACAGAGGGTAAAAAAAAAAATCAAGATGGTTGCTGTGACTACGCAATCAACGATCCACTCCCTTTTTACGTGCAACACAAAGTTGATGCTGCTGTTATTGCAGAAAGAGATGGAAAAAGTGTTCCTTTTTTCTCATTATTTCAGTGTTCTCTGGATAAAACACATCATGTGGGACTCCAGGGGAATGTTACTCAATATAATTTTTAGCGAGCTGGACAATGGAATTACTAGATGCTTAAAAGATTCAGGGACCAAAACCAGGGTGGGGGCAGTATGCTTAGAAAACAAAATCCCCAATATACTAATTTACATGCGCACATGCAAAATTGGACATGATTAGTGTGTATTTAAATTTTACAACGGACAAGCCGAGCCAATTAGTTTTGTTCTTTGTAAATTTACTGCAGCCTTTTCTCCAGGAACTTAAAAAGATGTTTGTAACAATTTTAGGTTGCACCTGAAGCAATGTCAGGATCTCCAGACAGGGAGTGAATTTACGTGGGTCTCCAACAGAAATCCTTCTCCAACATGTTATTTATTATATAAAACTCTTTACGGTTATTTAACTCATTCTGTGTCGATTACCCATTCAGTTAGAGGTAGTCCTCCATTGATGACCGCAATTGGAACCATTGCTAAGAAAGATGGTTGTTAAGTCGCACCTGATTTTTGCCATGGTTGTTAAGCGAATCATTGCAGTTGTTCGGTGTATCGCCTGGTTGTTAAACGAATCCAGCTTCCCCCATGGACTTTGCTTGTTGGAAGATGGCTAGGAAGGCCAAAAATGACTATCAGATGTTCCCAGGATACTGCAGCTGGAGTAACTACATGTCATGCAGTTATGGAGTAACTACATGTCATGCAGAGATTGAGGAGGTGGCTTCGTTGGCTTTGGAGGAAAATGGGGAAGAGCAGGCCCAGTCAGGCCAGGGCCTTTCAGGATTGGAACGGCTTGTAGGCAGGGAGGAAGGGGGGGGCAGGATGACCAAGAGAGGCTAAGCAGTGAACATGAGACACAGAGCTCAGGCGATGAGCAAGGACCACGCCCTCCTGATCCTCGAGCACGGAGAGTGGAGAGAAGGCGAGAACAGCGCAGACTGACCCAACTACTCGGGAGGAGAGCGCCCCGCCCCTCTTCACAAGGCACACCTGGGGACTGAGACTTAAGGAGACGCTGTGGGGAGGGGCATTTGTCGGGAACAAACGCTGAATTCCTGGAGTGTTGAGTGCCGATGTTTGAACTTTCCTGGATTCCTTGCATTCTTTGTGGATTTCTGGATTACTTGCTTTGCTCCTTTGCTTCCTGGACTCCTCGACTTGCCCTGCTGGATTTCTTGCTTTGCAGCCGTAGTGCTCACAGCATTGGGCTGGACTATTTCCAGCCAGAGGCTGCTTGAGGTAGGTGTGTGTGTGTGTGTGTGTGTGTGTGTGTGTGTGTGTGTGTGTGAGATCACTTTGCTCTGGGACTTGCCAGAAACGTGGGAGCGTTTTGGGATATTTGGAGCAATAAAGGGGCGGTTTGAACTGCCAGCTGCCTGTGATACCTCTGTGCCGTGCCCCGGGTCATCACATTACATGCCAGTTACCAAGTTCCTGAATTTTGAATCGCATGATTCTGAGGATGCTGCAGTGGTCGCAAGTGTGAGGATTGGTCACAAGTCACTTTTTTTCAGCGCCGTTGTAACGCCTAATGGACACCAAATGAATGGTTGTAAGTGGAGGACTACCTATATTCATTCCTTCATTATGATTCCTTCTGATGCCCTTTCTGTAGATTCTCCAACCTTTAAATCACGAGACCAATTCAAGGTGCAGCTTCCAGAATTCCCCACGTGAAGGGCGCCAGGTTGGAGAAGGCCGGGCTATCCTTCTGCTCCAACGTGGATAGAAATACAGGTAGTCCTTGATTTACAACGGTCATTTAGTGACTGTTCAAAGTTATAAAGGTGCTGAAAAAAGTGACTTCGGACCATTTTTCACACTTAACAACCCTTGCAGCATGGTCACGTGGCCAAAACTCAGATGCTTGGCAATGGATTCATATTTATGACAGTTGCCCAGGGTCATGTGATCCTCTTTTGCGACCTTCTGAGAAGCAGAGGCAATGGGAAAGCCAGAGTCACTTAACAACAATTTGACCCATTTAACAACCACAGCCATTCACTTAACAACTGTGGCGGGAAGGTCATAAAATGGGGCAAACCCGCTTAACAAATGTTTCTCTTAGCAATGGAAATTTGGGGCTCAATTGTGGCCATAAGTCGAGGACTCCTCGTAGACCTCCAGATGCATTCTCCATCCTATTTTCCTTCCTCCGGTCTCACAATTCCTCATCCCTGCACTGTTTTTTTTTTTAGCCTGTTTCATGCCGTGGACCTCCTTGGTCAGTTAAAAATTAAGAAAGTCCATTTCCCCTGAATGGAAACGGTTAACTCTTTTCTGGGATTTGCACAATTATCTTTCCTGAATAGCTGCCAGGTTCACCTGGTGTTTTCTGGGCAAACGTATCAAGCAGGAAGCGGTAAATAAAGTGAAAAACACACAGGGGGCCTGAACAAAAAAATGACATTTATGCTAAATTCTCTAGAGTGGATGCGTGTTCCCAGGTAGATAGGAGCAAAGGATGGGGGTGCATCTCTACATGTGCATAAGGTGTGTATTGGTGTACACACACACAGACACACACACACAGGAGTTGTGTTTTCCATAGCTATTTTCCTTCCTTGAGAAATTCTAGTATCCTATTTCAGAGAGCGCCAAAAATCCCACAATATAGTAAATTCTCTGGCAGACTGTGTGCAATTTTCCTTCTATCTCTTTCTTTACCTCTATTTTTTTTTAGATGGTGGGGAATAGTGAACTCTAGTACAAAGCATATTTAAAATAATTGTCTGCCTGCCTGCCTCTCTCTGATTAAAAACAGAGAACTAAAAACCCAGGAAGTGAGTTAATTCAGATGCCAAATTTCTCAACCGCAATCCTAAATATAGCATCAATGTTTGAAGTTATATAATAATCCCCCCTCTTTATTTATTTTTTTTTGCTTGTGGCTTTCTCTCCCTTTCCCTCACTTTATGCCTTCCTGGTGGCAGATAAAATTAAGGTAAGAGAGGCAAAATGATTTTCCCCCCTGTAACTTTTTCAAAAAATAGGAAGTAGGTTAATTTAAGCTTTGCTGAAGGCAATTAGAACAGATATGGGGCAGGCAGTGGGACGCAGTTATTCCAAAAGGCATACTGGATATAATCCCCCTTCTCTCCAATATCCATTAGCAGATACCAGGACAGGTTAATGGAACTTATTTTGCATAACCACAGATATGCCCACGAGTATATAGCTCTCCTTTTGGACCATGAAAAAAAAGGCTTTATAATTGGGCTATTATCTTTTTTTAGATTAATGATGATAAGGAACCATCGTGGGTGTTGATCCTTAGTGACCACTTAGATTTGCTCCATGATATTTGTCCTCAACCTGATCTTTCATATCTTCCAAAAATCCCTAAATCCCTTCATCTGGTTACAGAATACAGAGTATCAGAGTTGGAAGGGACCTTGGAGGTCTTCTAGTCTAATCCCCTGCTCAGGCAGGAAACCCTATACCATTCCAGAAAAATGGCTGTCCAATCTCTTCTTAAAAACCTCCAGTGATGGAGCACCCACAACTTCTGAAGTCAAGTCGGTCCGCTGGTTAATTGTTCTCACTGTTAGGAAGTTTCTCCTTGATTCCAGGTTGCTTCTCTCCTTGATTAGCTTCCATCCATTGTTTCTTGTCTTGCCTTCAGGTGCTTTGGAAAATAAGGTGACCCCCTCTTCTTTGTGGCAGCCCTTCAAATACTGGAACACTGCTATCATGTCCCCCCTAGTCCTTCTATTTGTTGTGGCCTGTCGGCTGCCGGCCAACAACCGAATCAGTGGAGAAGGAGGAGGCGTGGGAGTCAGGGTCAGCATCAAGACAACCTGAGAGCTCTGAGGGGGAAGAGGGAATGGAGCTGGCAGAGAGAGAGGCAGAGGTGGAGCCTGGGCCGTCCATTAGCCCTCAGATGGAGAGTCAACACAGGTCTGGAGGTGGCTGATGAGGAAGAGGAGGAACAGCTGGGTCCAGTGCCTGACGCGCGGATGTGCAGAAGGCAGAGGAGAGGAGAGCAGTAGAAATCCGTGGGCTGATCCTCGGGACGGAAGAGCCACCACTGCTAGTGAAGCCCCACCCTAGCTCTGGGGATAAAAGGCAGGGGGCGCAGATGAATCGATGTGGCAGACAACTATTCATCTTCCGGCCGGCCGGCCTTGTTAGCCTGCGTTGAGAGAGAAACTTTTTGCCGGGGCTGCCGGCACTCCTAATTAAAGGAATCTTTGAGTTAACTTCAGAGGGTTTGTCATGTTTGGGGAGCTGGGTCAGAACACTTTTCTCTTGATCAGCCGTACCCAATTCTTGCAACTGTTCTTCATATGTTTAAGTCTCCAGTCTCCTAATCATCTTAGTTGCTCTTCTCTGCACTCTTTCCAAAGTCTCAATATCTTATTTATAATGTGGTGAACAAAACTAGATGCAATATTCCAGATGCGGTCTCAACTAAGGTTGGCACTTTATAAAAGCTGTACTTTTATAAAATGGTTGGTGGTCTTCTCTTTCTTTCCACCTTTCCCAGCAGTATGGACTTCTCAAGGGGACTGGATCTTCTCATAATGCATGCAAAATACGATCATTTGAGCTGGTTATTTGTTTCTTGAGTGCGAATTCTGAATTGGGGACCAACCAAAATGACACAAAAGAATATGCAATTCTTCAGAAGGAAGAAAACCCCAAAGTCTAGCCAGGTATAGATAGTCCACTACATATGACTACAATTGGGACCAGAATTTACATTGCAAAGCATGGCGGTTGTTTAAGTGAGTTTTGCCCAATTTTTCTTGCTCTGGTTGTTAAAGGAATCCGTGCAGTTGTTAAGTGAATCATGTGGTCGTTAAGTGGTTTGGGAAGGTCGCAAATGCCAATCATATGATCCCAGGAAGAGAAGAGAAGAAGAGAGAGGAGAGGAGAGGAGGGGAGGGGAGGGGAGGGGAGGAGAGGAGAGGAGAGGAGAGGAGAGGAGAGGAGAGGAGAGGAGAGGAGAGAAGAGAGTGGAGTGGAGTGGAGTGGAGTGGAATGGAATGGAATGGAATGGCGTGGCGTGGTGTAGCGTGGTGTAGAATAGAATAGAATAGAATAGAATAGAATAGAATAGAATAGAATAGAATAGAATAGAATAGAATAGAATAGGAGAATGGAATAGAGAATGGAATAGAAAATAGAATAGAATAACTGAGTTGGAAGGGACCTTGGAGGCCTTCTAGTCCAACCCCCTGCTCAGGCAGGAAACCCTATACCATTTCAGACAAATGGTTACCCAATCTCTTCTTAAAAACATCCAGTGTTGGAGCATTAACAACTTCTGGAGGCAAATGGTTCCACTGATTAATTGTTCTCACTGTCAGGAAATCTCTCCTTACTTCTAGGATGCTGCAACCATCGTAAATACATGCAAAGGGCAAAGGGAATTTTCATCACAGGGCCCTGGGGATGCTGCAGCAGTCACGCAAGGACTAGTTTAAAGTCCCCCTTTTTTAGTGCCGTTGTAACTTTGAATGGTTGTAAGTTGAGGACTACCTGTACTGCCACGAAGCTTGCAAATCAGAGCCAATGGATCTTAGATCATCAGTGATGTGAAGTTAGTTAGCCAACATTCAGGGACAAAAGATACGTATTTTCTCGCACTGTCAATTCTGCAAACGCAACTGTCATTAGCGTCTAATCAGCCTTTATTTCATGGGTAAATCTCTGCTGGTCTGGAAGGGAGCGGAAATAGAGAAAGATTATAGTTAAAAGTAAATTTCTGAATAAGGCAGTTCATCCTCACCCCTCCAGAAAATAATCCACCAAAAATTGAACAGCTTTCTTTTATGCTACAGTTCTTGTATTTCATCTCTATTTTTTTTTAATCATTCCGGGTAGCCGTTTCCCCCTCTCTTTTTATTAAAGGTAATTTTCATCTCGGTAACCTCTCCCAAACCTTTTCTCGCCCGTCCCGACGTGGGCTCCATCCCTCTCATTCAATGCCTCTTTTATCCACCCAGACAAGATTTTCTCCGCTTTTCCCCATGCAAGTTTTTTTTTAAAAAAAAAATTTGGTTTTCTAATCCCTCAATTGTGGCCCGTCGGTGTTACATCCCTTTCTAAAGCTCTTCAGAATAGACGTAATTTTTAAATAAACCTCGAGAAGGTTATTATCAGATATTCCAGCTTTTAATTAAACATTTTAAACTTGCCAAGGGAGGGGTGGGGAGGGATTGAGGAGGTAGAAAGCTGTTGAAAACGCAGGCTGGCATGGCTGGACGTTTACTTGATGCCAAGTGGAATTATTATTATTATTATTATTATTATTATTATTATTATTATTATTATTA
>QLTV01009056.1:2900762-2922256 GCA_003457575.1 Thermophis baileyi
TAGAATACCGGATGAGGATTTAACCTGGAATGTACAAGTCGTGCATTTAAGGAAGAAAAAAAAAATCCTGCCAGTTTCATGCATGAGGTTGGATTTGGCTTAAAAGAGATGTGGATTCATAGTGTTAGAGATTAGATAAAGGGGGAAATCATGGATACAAGACTGAATAAATACAACTGCAATGCGCGGAGGAAGAAAAAACGGCACCCCAAAGCTATCGAGTAAATACACATTTAGATCTGCATGGATTTGATTTCCAGGAACATAACTGGGGATGTCCCGCAATCGTTCTCGCATCTAGGACTGTTTTCTGAATAGAAAAGAGAGAATTCGGATGGGGGGGGGTGTCCCAGATTCTGCAAACCCCCCTTCCTTTCATTCCTTTGCTTATGGATACCTACATAGCATTATGTCTATGGAGATTATGGTTTGAAAAAGGGGTCAAAGAGGCCATCTACGTTAAGATTGAACAGCCCTTTCTAAACAGAGGGGGGGGAGGGATATGACACCACCCCCTCCTGTTTACAACACAGTCCTTTCAGTGGTTCCAAGAAGGCTCCACACCAGTGGTGGAATTCAAATTTTTTTACTACCAATTCTATGGGCGTGGCTTGGTGGGCGTGGTGTGGCTTGGTGGGCATGGCTTAGTGGGCATGGCAGGGGAAGGATACTGCAAAATCCCCATTCCCTCCCCACTCCTGGGGGAAGCATATTGCAAAATCTCCATTCCCACCCAGGGGTGGGTTCTGGATTTTCCTACTGCCGGTTTGCTCAGGGACGCGCCGCGCAGGTTTGTCGCAGGCGCACGCGCAGTACAAAAAAAAAGCTTATGCGCAGAAGCAAAAAACAAGATGGCGCCACCTATGGTGCCACCGAGAGAACTGGCTTGGGGGCGTGGCAGGCATGGGTCACTGCCGGTTCCAGCGACCCAGGCCGCCACATTACTAATGGTTCTATAGAACCGGTCCGAACCGGTAGGAACCCACCTCTGTTCCCAACCCACTCTGGGGCCAGCCAGAGGTGGTATTTGCCAGTTTCTCCAAACTACTCAAAATTTCCGCTACCGGTTCTCCAGAACTTGTCAGAACCTGCTGAATAGCACCCCTGCTCCACACCCACTTGCACTATTCAAATGACCCTGAGGGCACAGATGAACCTCCAAGTGGCTTCAATGATTCTCAGAGAGAGTGCTAACGACCAGATGACTGCAAGGAATAAAAATCCTTCCATCCTCCACCATTAAGTCAGAACCGAAGAAGCTTCTTGGATGAGAGTCTATGGAGATTCTCAGTCATCCAGGTCATGGTTGTCCCAAAGGTGCTTTTTCAAGAGGCAACTGGATTTTCTGGTTTTTCTTTGAAATCGTTTCGCTTCTCATCCAAGAAGATCAGAGCTGAAGAAGCTTCTTGGATGAGAAGCGAAACGTCTTCAAAGAAAAACCAGAAAGTCCAGTTGCCTCTTGAAAAAGCACCTTTGGGATTCTTGGATGAGAAGTGAAATGTCTTCAAGGAAAAACAAGGAAGTCCAGTTGCCTTTTGAAAAAGTGCCTTTGGGAGAACTACATAGCATTACATAGGTTCCTACAGCGACTGATTTAAGCAACTTAAAGCAACTTAAGCTTATAACCAGGGCTTGGTTGGATACCATAAAGCCATTGGTATTAGCAATAATGGCCTACCACTCATTTTTATGCAGGTAATCCTCGACTTAACAACCACAATTGAGCCCAAAATTTATGTTGCCAAGTGAGAAATTTGTGAAGTGAGTTTTGCTCCGTTTTATGACTGTTCTTGTCACATTTGTTAACTGAATCACTGCAGTTTTTGTATTAGTAACACAGTTGTTAAGTGAATCTGGTTTTCCCATTGACTTTGTTTGTCGGAAGGTTGCAAAAGGGGATCACATGACCCCAGGACAGTGCAACCGTCATAAACGTGAGTCAGTTGTCAACTTCAGTCACTAAATGAACCATTGTGAGTCGAGGACTACCTGTATACACACCAATGTGAAATCACAGCTGCCAGTTCTTTAGCTGCCAGTTCTTTAGCTGATGTTGGCCTTCGTATGCGTCAAGTTCTTCCCAAGAATTTAAGATGTCATCATGTGTCGGGTAGTATATGTGCAGATCCAAGCAGTTTGGCCTTTTGCAATGGACAGATGGGAATTTTGTTGACGGGCAGATTTTCTAAGTGCCGTTTCAAGATTATTATTATGGTTCGTCGCACAGTCAGCCAGATGTTTAGATTGGTGTTGGCATTTTTATCCACCTAGTGAGTCCTTCCCGAGGACATGGAGTAGGCAGATGTTGATATTTCATGGTATTCAAGGGATCGTCGGAGGATGTCAGCTGTTCCAAGTCAAGCTGCCTTTTGCAATTGACCGATGGTGATTTTGTCAATGCTGATGGAGCTCAAGGGGTGCTCCAGATGTTTCGGAATTGCACCCAAAGTCATCAAGATATCTTAGTAAGGCACTCAGTTCCCATAACCGCTGGGACTACCATGCGGCTGGTTTACACCATAATCTTTCAGTTTCAATTTTCAGATCTTGATAACTTGCTGATCTTTTCCATTCCTTTGTCTTGTATTCTAACATCCAGGAGCGCAGGGGTTAGAATGCAGTATTGCAGGCTAACCCACTGCTCACTGCCAGGAGTTTGATTCTCACCAGGCTCAAGGTTGACTCATCCTTCCATCCTTCCGAGGTCGATAAAACGAGGACCCAGATTGTTGGGGGCAAGAGGCTGACTCTGTAAACCGCTTAGAGAGGGCTGTGAAGCGCTGTGAAGCGCTGTGAAGCGCTGTGAAGCGGTACACAGGTAGTCCTCGACTTATGACTACAATTGAGCCCAAAATTCCTGCTGCTAAATGAGACTTTTGTTAAGTGAATTTTGCCCCAATTTACGACCTTTCTTGCCACGGTTGTTAAGTGAAAGACTGCAGTTGTTAAGTTAGAAACATGGCTGTTAAGTGAATGTGGTTTCCCCATTGGCGTTGCTTGTCAGAAGGTCAGAAAAAGTGATCATATGACTCAGGGACACTGCAAGTGTCATAAATATGAATCGGTTGCCAAGTGTCTGAATTTTGATCACATGACCATGGGGATGCTGTGATGGTTGTGTGAAAACGGTCATAAGTCAGTTTTTTTCAGTGCCAACGTAAATTTGAACAGTCATTAAACAAACTTGTAAATCGAAGACAACCAGTGTAAGTCTAAATGCTATTGCTATCCCCCCCTTTATTGCCACATCAATTATCTACCTTTTCTTATTTTTTAATTTTAATTTTATTATTACAATATCATTACCCAACTTTCCAAGAAATCTCAACCTATGAGAAATGAAGTCAGCTTTCTAGGAATCGAGAGGCACCCTGGCTTTGTTCTCTAGGAAGCAACTCACTTTTCCTTCTTGGAATAAATGGGGAGCATATTTTCCCATGGTCAGCTCCTCCCCGCTCCCCAACAAGTGGGGTTTTATTGTGCCTTAAAAAGGAAGACTCTTAGAGGAAGACTTGGTACCCATAAGCTTGCTGGCTGCTTATGTATAATCTTGGCTGGGCCGGGGTTCCATCTTGGATGATTCCTTGATGACTAGTGTGTTGTTTTCTTTTTTTTTTTAATGGTTCATCTGGTGCTGCTTCCCGCTTCTCTAAATGTCGACTGGCAGGAAAGAATGGTGGTTTGTCTGAGTGATTTGTCTCCTTTGAGTTTTGATTGTGCTTTTTTAAATGATACAAGACCACTTGTGACTCGTTGGGTCATCTTTCAGAGAATTTTGCCAGCTGGGGAAGATGGGAATTGTGTTCCCAGATACCTGGCAGGCAGTAAATTGAAGGAAGGTGTCCTGAACCATCTGGTGATGTTGTACAGAGGAAATTATTTTATCCCCCCATGCAGGCAGCTCTGAAACAGTGACAATGTATCCGGGATCTATCTATCTATCTATCTATCTATCTATCTATCTATCTATCTATCTATCTATCTATCTATCTATCTATCTATCTATCTATCTATCTATCTATCTTTCTATCTATCATATCTCTCTTTCTCTCTCTCTCTCTCTCTTTCTCTCTCTCTCTCTCTCTCTCTCTCTCTCTCTTTTGAAAAAAGAAAAGAGAGAGAGAGAGAGAGAGAGAGAGAGAGAGAGAGAGGGAAACAGACCCAAACTGTACCTGTTATCACACAAATCAGCACAACTGTCTCCAATCTATGTAAGGACGAACAGATATGCTGACTCCAACGGAAGGGAGCTGTTTTACACACCACTTTCTTCATCGGCTTCCTTCTCCCCCCCCCCCTTTTCTTTCTCCAGGGAAATGTCTGCAACAGAGTATTATTATAATTACACTTGGGGTGGGGGGGAATAGAAAACAAAAAAAAAATCGCCTCCTGAAAACGTCTCTCTCTTTTGATTCTGCCCAGTTGCAATCATTTTGACAATAGGGATGAAAAGCTTAATTTGAATGATGCTTATATTAAACGATGATGATCACGATAAATGCCAGGCGAGAAGATCTGAAAAAGGCCTTGGATGCGTTTGGAATGGAACAGAATTTTAACTCATCGGTTACACAAAATTGCGTGACTTAGAACAGGGTGTACAGATATTACAATGGTGTCTTAAATGCTAGCTATTCTAGCTCCTTGGGAAAGAATGATCGGATGGATGGTGCGTATATTATAATAATTATTTTCGTTGGTTGTACCGTCGGCCAGATGTTTAGACAAGATTTGGCATTTTTATCCACCTATCGAGTCCTGCCCAAGGACCTGGAGTAGGGAGATGTCGATATTTAGGGGAGGGGTGTCAAACTTGATTTCATTGAGGGCCGCATCAGGGTTGTGTTTGACCTTGGGGGGCTGGGTGGGCGCGGCCAGCTCGACGTCACTCATCGAGGCTCCGTTTCCAGCCACGATGGCCTCCTGCAGCCCTCTGCTAGTGAAAATGGAGCTCCATTTTCGCTGGCAGAGGCACCGCGGGCTAGTCCTTTGCTGTTTCCAGGGCGGGCCCACGGGCCAAATCTAAGCACCCTGTGGGCCAGATGCTGCCTTGAGTTTGACACCCCTGTTTTAGGGTGTTAGAGGTATCGTTGCAGGATGTAAGCCTATCTGAGTAAAGCTGCCTTTTGCAATTGACTCATGGTGTTTCTGTCAATGCCGATGGGGTTCAACTGGTGTTTCAGAGATTTTGGGATTGCACCCGGTGCTTAATATCATTGGTACTATCTTTGTTTTCTTTTGCAACATTCATTCTATAATAATTATTACTATTCCTTGTTAAAATAAATAGCAATTAGGCCACTGAGAATTGTTTTACACTGCGTGACGTGTTGTATGCAACACTAAGGACTAGAACGCTGTTTTGCAAAGTTGTTGCAAAAGAAAACAAAGATTAAAAAAAACACAGCCTAAGGCAGTGATGGCGAACTTTTTCGGCACAGAGTGCAAAAAAGAGAGAGAGCGGCGCGCGGCACCGAGTGCCAAAAAGGGAGCACTTCGCGCATGCACTCGTCTGGGCTGCGACCAGGAAGAGAAGCTGACCAGGGGGCATGCGCACACCAGAAAATCAACTTCCGGTTTCCGGTGCGCACATGCACGCCAGCCAGCAAGTCTTCCGGTTACTGCCGCACATGCGCATGAACCGATCAGCTGGCCGGCTCGCATGCTCATGCCGGAAAACGGAAGACCAGCTCTTCCGGTTTCCAGCACTGCCACACGCGCAAAGGCCAGTAGACCATCGCGTGCGCATGCCGCCAGAAATCCGGAAGAGGAACGGGCAACGCCGTGCGTGCCAGGCGACATGGCTCCGCGTTCCACTTCGGGCACGCGTGCCATAGATTCGCCATCATGGGCCTAAGGCAAAACTACGCTTCAGCAGCGATAGACCAGTTCAGGATGGGCCAATGAACTTTCTGTGGGCAAAGCACCAAATGTGAACCTCTCCTTTCTCTTTCTCAAATAAGCTCATCACAAGGGCCACACCAGATTGTTCCCAATTCTCAGAATCGCACTCATGGCCCCAAATCGGTCTGCAAAAGAGGGGTTTGGGTTTTCTTAAATCTGGAGCTGTATTGGCATATGTGAATGACCTTGGGAGATGGGAGGAAGACCCATACCTGGACAAGCATCAGGGAAAAGGTAGCCCACAGGTGGAGAAGGGGCGTGGGAAGCATCTCAAAAAGGACCCACCTGAGCTTTCTGGAATATCACAGTTAAGGTGAAAAGAGATACTTGCAGACTTGCAATATTCTGCTACTGTAATTTGACAATAAAGATAGAGTTAGCACTCAAACGTTTGTGTTTCCTGCCTGGACAACCTTGCAGGGCTGACAGGGGCCTCCCACGATGTGCGAGGATAGCAACTTCCAGAATTTTATCCTCCTTATTCCCTTCTTTACTTCCCCTTTTATTGACATTATGATGATAGCAATAGCAATAGCAGTTAGACTTATATACCGCTTCATAGTGCTTTACAGCCCTCTCTAAGCGGTTTACAGAGTTAGCATATTGCCCCCAACAATCTGGGTCCTCATTTTACCCACCTCGGAAGGATGGAAGGCTGAGTCAACCTTGAGCCGGTGAGATTTGAACCGCCGAACTGCAGCTAGCAGTCAGCTGAAGTAGCCTGCAGTGCTGCACTCTAACCACTGCGCCACCTCTGCTCCTTGATGATTATTATTATTATTATTATTCTGTTGCTTTGCAGATAGTCCTCAACTATGTCCACAATTGAGGCAAAAATTTATGTTGTTAAGTGAGAAATTTATTAAGTGAGTTTTGCCCCATTTTGCAACGTTTCTTTCCACATTTGTGAAGTGTATCGCTTCAGTTGTTAAATAAGTAACACGGTTGCTAAGTGAATCTGGTTTCCCCATTGACTTTGCTTGTCAGATGGTCGCAAAAGGGGATCACGTGACTCTGAGACATTGCAACCGTCATAAATGTGAGTCAGTTGTCAAGCATCTGAATGTAAATCGTGACCATGTGGATGCTACAATGGTCATAAGTGTGATGGTCACAAGTCACTTGGGCAACCATCTGAAATGATATAGGGTTTCCTTCCAACTCTGTTGTTCTGTTCTGTTCTGTTCTGTTCTGTTCTGTTCTGTTAGCACCCACAACCCCAGGAGGCAATCCGTTCCACTGATGAATTTTTCTCAGTTATGAGAACTGACAAGCCAGTTTTTCTGCCGTGTCTTACTATCCTATCCTATCCTATCCTATTCTATTCTATTCTATTCTATTCTATTCTATTCTTTTTTCAGTGCTGTTGTAATTTCAAATGGTCATTAAATGAACTGTTGTAAGTCAAGGACTACCTGTACACTGAATGCCTTGGTGCCAGAGACAAATTCCTTGTGTGCTTAATCACACTTGACCAAATAAAGTATTCAGTTCAATTCAAAATTCAGTTCAGTTCAACTCAACTCAACTCAACTCAACTCAACTCAACTCAACTCAACTGTAAGCATTCCCAAAGCATGTCCAGAGGACCTCAGGATGAAGAAAACCCACCTAACCTTTTCTATTCTACCCTCTGCATCCTCAACTGATCCTCGGAGCTCAGCTTCTCAGCCGTTACAAGGCATGGAAGGGGCAGCAGCTGCTATGAAGTGGGATTAAAGAGGCGATGGAGGCAACTCCTTCTGAAAGGAGATTGAAACCAAATGAAACGAAATTAAAAGAATGCCTTTTTGTGAGGTTTTGCTTTACCCACTGGTGCAGAGGTTCTCTCGAGAGGCCCAGAAGCTTTTGAAAAAGGAGAGAGAGAGGGGGGGGGGTCAAAGACACTTTTTTCTTCCTTGTCTTTTTCCCCATGGGGCAAAATTATTTGGTCTCTCCTGAGCCAGGAAAACTGGAAATCTGCCTCGCTTTCAAGATGGTCTCTGAACTTGGGAGTTTAGACCATCGGGCTCTGCAAAATAATCCCGCCACTGTCTTTTTACTTTTTTTTTCCCCATTACAGAAGATCTCACCCCTCGGTCGCTTCAGTTCTGGAGGATGCTTAGAACAAAACATCACCCAACGTCGCTTCTTGTTTTCAAAACAGAAATTAAGGAAAGCAAGAAAAAAACAGAACAAATCCACCATCCCTTTGCACTCTCTCTCTTTCTCTCTCTCTCTCTCTCTCTCTCTCCCTCTCCCCCTTCCCCCCCTCCCTCCCTCCTCGAACAAAAATGCAAGAGAGGACCTTAGGACAAATAGAGACGAATGAGGAAAAGAATAAATTCAGCACTCTGGAAGGAAAATAAAAGTGGCATTGTCCTTGTGTTTTTATCAAGGGATTACTGTAGCGGTTTGCAAAGATGCCTCCTTGCGAAGGACTGTTGGTGAACTGAAGTGTGTAAGGTTGATTATAAAATGCATATTTTTACAGTTTAATGTATTTGTCGGAGTGCTCTTCCTGTTGTTGTTGTTGTTGCTGTTGCTGCTGCAGTGGTATCTTGGGATTTCTTTTTGCTTTGCAGATTTCTTCCTGAATGCAATGGTGGTGGTGGTGGGGGGAGTCATTAAAAAAAAAGGAAAAAGAGAATGGAGAAATTTATCCTATCTAATCAGAGAGGGTTTCAAAGCTCTTAAAAATCCAGATTGGGTCCATTTTTACCTCAGACACAGTTCTGAATTGTCAAATGGCACAGGGATATAGCACAAACCTTTTCATTGGAAGAGGTTGCTACCTGTTGAATTTATTTGGTGCAGATAGGTGAAGGTTTAATTTGGCTCATTTTTTTAAAGAAGAACTTTCTAAAGCCGTGCAGTTCTCTTAATAAGAGGATTAGAAGTGGCTGATTCATTTCACTCTATTTGTGTGGTGTGAAACATTTAGGATTTTTTTTTGAACCTCAAAAAACTTTTGATTCATTTTCCACTTTTGATGGAAAGCTGAGACACGACCATCTTTGTCTCCTGAACATCCATCCATTTAATGTTTTGGGGTTTTTTTTTTGTTTTGTTTTTTTGAGAGGTAGGATGATCCTTGTAGAATTTCTTTCAAAAATTTCCTATTCATATCCTCGCCACCAAATTCCTAAGCGATGGGAAGCATTTCTCTCCTTAAAAAAACAAACCCCCAAATCTTTCTAAATGAAAAAAAAAATCTAAATCAATGACTTTACAAAAGAGGTTTATTATCACCTCAAAGAAGCCTTTGGGATGGGAAAAAGAAAAGTTGAAATCAAATTCTGTGGCATTTGAATGAATTAACAGTTAACATTGTTAGAAGTAAAAGGAAGGAATATAAAGTTGGCTTGTTTGACCAGGTTAAAACAAGATATGTTTCTATAAAGCTCTGTTAACCCTTTACAGCCATTTTTCTCAACTTTGGCTGCTTGAAGATGTGGACTTCAACTTCCAGAATTCCCCAGCCTGACTGGAGAATTCTAGGATTTGAGGTCTACATATCTTCAAGTGGTCAATGTGGAGAAATATTGCTTTACAGACTTTTTTTGCTGACACCAGGATTGAAAAGTTGATGATTTAGAATAAAATAGAATAGAAAAGGATTGGGTTATGGAAAGAAGAGATATTTATAATCTTATAGAGGGTGAAGAGTGATAAAATTTGTTTATACTTATTGTGATGAAAATTGGAAGTCACTTTTTATATATATTTTTCTTTAACTTAGTTTCTTTTCTTTTTTCTTTGCACTTTTAATTCTTTCTATTTCTCTTTTTCTGAGTTTAGTTTGTATTTCCTTTGACAAAAAAACTTCCAATAAAAATAATTTTTTAAAAACACCCCCCCAAAAAAAAACCCTTTCTAAATTTTCCATTCTCCTATTCCTGAGTAAATCACAGGTCTTACACGCTAACATAAATCATTGTTTAAAAGAAAAAGGGAAAGGCAGGAATATTGGAAAGCATTTACACTAATTTACTTTAATGCTTTCCCTTCAGCTATTTTGTAATAAAGATTTAATGGCCCTTTCCACGTGTGAATTGTATAAGTTTATGGGAGTGAAGGCTCTGAAATGACACTGTTGGAGAGAAGGGGGGTGGGGAGAAACATATTCGTGTCACTGGATTCTTTCTCTTCCAAAAAAAACCTGTCTCAGTTTTGTTTTGCAAACGGTGGTGTGTTAGAAGGATAATGTAAAAAAAAGCACAGTTCAAAAAACTCCTCAGACGAGAAGGAATCATGTTAACTGTCAAATCACCAAGACTTAGAAGACATTTAAAAGATCTTTGCTCTGGCAAATAAATCCAGTAATAACGAGGTTTTCAAATTGAACGACTGTTTGGGGTAATTGAAGGGTCTGAACGCATTTGCCATTTTCTTTGGGGTATTTGGAAAGCGTCAGCTTAAGGCTGGGGTGCATGGTGTGGTCAGCCATGATGGTGTTAGAATGCTGGGTGGCTGGGAATAAAAGGCAGGCAGTCTGATCTAGTGGTTAAGGCACCGGGTTAGAAACTAGGAGATGGTGAGCTCTAGTCCTGCCATAGGTATGAAAACTGGCTCAGTGACTTTGGTTCAATCCCCAGGAGACTATGAGTTCTAGTACCGCCTTAGACATGAAAACTGGCTGGGTGACTTTGGGCCAATCACCAGGAGACTGTGAGTTCTAGTCCTGCCTTAGGCATGAAAGCAGGCTAGGTGACTTTGGGCCAAACACCAGGAGACTGTGAGTTCTAGTTCTGCCAGGGGTGGGTTCTAACTTACCTCGCTGCCGGTTCGCTTCCTCCCATGCCGCGTGGCCACGCCTCATGGGGCGCGCGCATGCGCAGTGCAAAAAAATAAAAAAAATCCCCCCCCCAAAAAGCCGAAAACAAGATGGCGACGCATGCGCAGTGCCGGAAACTCGGCTTCTGCGCATGCGGAGAAGGAAAAAAAAATTATTTATTTTTATTTTTATTTATTTTTTTTAGAAAAATCTAAAAAATTTTTAAAAAATATGGCGGCGTCCACGGACCGGCACTGACCGAACTGGATCCATGACGTCATCGTGACATCACCAGCGGGTCACTACCGGTTCAGGGGAACCAGTACGAACCGGGAGGAACCCACCTCTGAGTTCTGCCTATGGATGAAAGGTGGCTGAATGACCTCTCTCAGCCAGGGTTGTTGTTGTTGTTGTTGTTGTTGTGGGGAAAATAGGAGGAGGAAGCTGCATTAGATATGTTCACCACCTTGAGCTATTTATAAAAATAATAAAAGCAGGATATAAATGAAATAAGCCTTGGGCCAGTCCCTGTCTCATGATCCAAAGGCCACTGTGGTGCAATGGGGAAGGTGCTGGACTAAGAATGGGGAGTCCCAAGTTCAATCTCCCCTCATTCGTGGTGGTTCCTTAGAGAACTTTGGACCAGGTCTTATTTCCCTGCCCAAAAACCAGTGTGGTTTTTACCCAGTGGTGAAAGTTCTGGGCCAAATTGAAAGAGTGGCAAATATTTGTCACTCGGGTGTAGGATGAGGGTGAAGGTTCGTTCTCCGAACTTGTGGGTTGGTTTCGGAACATTTCGTTACCAAGCAAGGTAACATCTTCAGCTGAGTTTAGGGGATTGAAAGACCCAGGTTCTAATCCCTCCTCAGCCCCAGAGTCCCCTAAAGGCAGTGTTCCTTGGCAACGTTAAGATGCATGGACTTCAACTCCCAGAACACACCAAAGGGGAATTCCGTGCGGTTGAAGTCCATGCATCTTAAAGGAATTCTGGGAGTTGAAGTCCATGCATCTTAAAGGAATTCTGGGAGTTGAAGTCCATGCATCTTAAAGGAATTCTGGGAGTTGAAATCATGTCTCTTAAAGTTGCCAGGTCTGAGAAACACCGCCCTAGAGCACTTTGGTCCCGTCCCTCTCTCTCCGTCCCTGTGATCTTGCAGGACCTTGGTTGCATTTTTCAGCCTATTGAAACCCCTCTGAGCTCAACCCACCTTCGCAAGGTTACGGTTCTGCTGGAAAAAAAAGAAAGAAAAGAAAAATGAGAAGAGACAATGTTCTATCCATCACCTTGAGCTCCTGAAGGAAAGTCAGAATATAAGAAACCCAGAGAAGCTAAGAAAACAATCTAAACAAGCAAATGGTAATATTCCCTCTCTTTTCCCTCAAGGTGGTTTTGATTTCTATTTAAAATGTAAAGGCTGTTGGAGCTCAACATGTTTTACAAGTTGATTCCCTACAGTCAAAACCAAGTGCCACCGCGTACACGGCAGCTTCCTTCTAAGTGATGGTGTGTCTGTCTGCACAGTCATGCTGATCGTAATAAACTGGGCCTGATGCTACGGAGGTAATTCTGCTCTCTGATGGGTATCACACCGGCGTCGTGAGCTTTCCTGCTTCAAGACGTATCACTGCATTCGCTTCTGCGCCTGGATCAGCCATACCTGGCCTGCCAAGGCCGGGAGGAATACAGGTACTCCTGGTCTTACAACCGCAATCGGGACCAGAGTTTCCATTGCTAAGCAAATTAAGTGAGTTGCGCCGGGTTTACAACCTGTTTTAATTTAATTTAATTTAATTTATAAAATTTATATGCCGCCCAACTCCCGAAGGACAATCGTTTTGCTACGATTGTTAAGCAAATAGCTGCAGCAGAGGTGGGTTCCTACCGGTTCTAACCGGTTCTTTAGAACCGTTACTAACTCGGTGCTGACGTCACAGAGCCGGTTCCGTCGGTGTCTCTGTGGGTGCCGCCATCTTGGATTTTCCTTCTGCGCATGCGCAGAAGCTATTTTTTGATTGCTGCGCGCGGCGCGACCCTGAGCAAACCAGCAGCAAAAGGATCCAGAACCTACCCCTGAGCTGCAGTTGTTGTGAATCACTGCGGTTGTTAAGTGAATCATGCGATCGTTAAGTGAATCCAGCTTCCCCCGTTGCCTTTAATTGTTGAAATCTGGGAAGATCGCAAACGGCAATCAGGTGACCCTAGGATGCTGCAACAGTGGTAAGTACATGCCAGTTGCCAAAGCGTGGACATTTTGATCACGTGACCACGGGATGCTGCAACAAGTGCGAGGACTACAAGTCATTTTTTTCAGTGCTGCCATAACTTCGAACGGTCGCTAAAAAAATGGATGTAAGTAGAGGACTGCCTGTAGCAAATCATTCTTCAATGATTGAAAAATCCCGCACTCTCTTTTTAATCATACTTTTGCCTGATATATATATTTTTAATCATATCTTACCTGATACTTTGAAAATGGAACAAAAGAAGTAGTGCTACTTTCTTAATTCTTTTTTTTATTATTATTATTCCTTTCCCTTTCATGTTATGAACTGAAATAATTCATTTTCGCTCAAGTCGGGCTCAGTCGCTGACGACCATATGGGGGAGTTTGTACAGTTCATTCGATCAGACTTGGTGCCTCTCAGATGCACTAAACTTCAAAAAATCTCAGCTGGTGTGGCCGACAGCCCTGGGAAATTTCTGGGAGTTGAAATCTGACACAGACATGAGGTCACGAAACTCTTTCAGACTATTAATGAATTTAATAGCCACTTCTTAATACAATTCTATCTACGGTGGAACCAAGAAGCTTCTTGGTGGTGCTTTGATAAACAGAGGATTATATAATAAAACAACACAGTAAAACAAAAGGCATACAATAAAAATAATAATGAAGTCTTTGCTTCATTATTATTTTTATTTTATGCCTTTTGTTTTACTGTGTTGTTTTATCAAAGCACCACCAAGAACTATCTTGATTTGTCTATATCTGTAATAACAAAGGGGGTCATATTTTCAATGGTGCTCTCGCCGTTGTGTTTTATTTACATGTTTATCCACACCACTAATGTTTACGAAGAAGAGAAAAATAAAAAAATAAACCAAGAAATCTGAAAACGACAGGAAATAATTAGACCCAATCCGTAATTCCGTTCAGAAACTCCCCCGGATCTGGGAAATTCTGGTACAAGAAGGCTATCATATATTTTTTTTTGTTTTGTTGATTTATTACATTTTTATGTCGCCGATCTCACTGATGCAGCGACATTAATGTTTTTAACATTCTTATTATTTTATATTATGTTTTTATATTGTTGTCTCTTGACAGTGAGATGGGCGGCATATCAATATAACAAATAAAATAAAAAAAATAAAATAAACGAAATTAAAAATATCAGGCCTGGCCAAACGTAACGGAGATAAAATCAAACAATATTTTGGCTTTTTTTTAAAAAAGAAGTCGTCTCGGGCTATAGATACAAGCTACAAGATACGTCCTTCTGCAGCTCCAGAAAATCAGGAAAATGGAATGTTGTGGCTTTCTGTTTTATTTTCTTGATTCCCATTGATACATAAGAATATGGAAATTATGCGTTCTTAGGGCCCTGAACTTTTTCAGACACATTTGTCAAAGCGGCTGTGCTTTTAACCACGGGGTCAACCCTCCTCCAAGACTTTAATAGACTCTTGAAGACTTTAATCGCGTCATTCAGCTGGGACGGATAGACGGAGTGGGGGGGGGGAAACCTCCATTTGTATCTACCTTCTTAAACTCTGAGCTGCTGGATTACGGCCCCTTTTTTCCAAGTCAGAGATTTCTAATACAGAGAGCCAAGTCTCTGAATCACAGAGCACCGAGCAGCTTTCTATTCTCTTTTTGATGATTGCTTCTCCCTCTAGGTAACCCATATTATATTCGGACCAGTAATTCCAGCGTGAGCCTTATGAATGTTGCACAGCGTGGTATGTAAAATATACGCAGGACGGTGAGAGCCTTTTAAATTTTTTTTTTTTTAGTCCATCTGTTCACCAAGGAGCAAAGGGAAAAAAAGAAAAAGAGATGGAAAGAGGAGGTGGGGGAAGAGAGACAGGGGGAGTCGTGTCCCCCCCCCCCTGCGACGGCTGCATCTTTGCGGATGACAAAAGGAAAATTGAATAAATCAAAATTCCTCTAACAGACCCTTGCAAAAAGACAAAAGGAAACAAAACAAAACACCACAATAATGCGTGGCGAGAGTATGTACTCTTGTGTCCACTAGATAATTTATTAAGAAACATTACAAGAACCATTTGCTCATTAAAGTATTTATAACCTGCCTTTTGGTCCCCAAAAGGGCCTTTGAGTGGTCCAGGATCCAAAATTAACAACTGAACAATGTTTCAATAAGAGTTTTAATATCCGTTCCCCCCTTCATTAGAAGCCGGAAGAATAATAACACATAATGTTTCTTAAAGGAAGAAACAGCCGTTTTTCCTCCTGACACCCTCCAGATGTTAGGACTGAAATTCCCAGAATTCTTAGGCAAAAGCCATGTACACTGGGAATTATGGGGATTGTAGTTCCAACACACCAGGTTGGAGAAGGTTGATCTCAGCCAGTTCATGGCCAAAGAATATCACTTTGAGGTAGGTAGCAAGACAGAGAAGTAAAATAAAAAACAAACGGATTTTACTAATTCAATAACATGGGTGCCACCACTGAGGGAATCCCGCCATGCGTGATCGGATCAATGACACTAGCTCAGGGTACTCTAAAACTTGGATCTGCTCCATGAAACTTATGGAGAAGTTTGATTCACAAGGTGTAAGACTAGAGCAATTTTTCTCAACCTTGGCCACTTTAACATGGGTGGACTTCAACTCCCAGAATTCCCAAGTCAGCCATGCTACCAGTCCGGTTTTTCCAAATCTTCATGTTAAAAAAAACCCAGTTCTGCCATCCAGCTGAGAGCCAGTTTGGTGTCATGGTTAAGGCATTAGGGTAGAAACTGGGAGGCTGTGATTTCTAGTCCTGCCCTAGGCATAAAATCAGCAGGCTGACCTTCTGCCAGTCCCTCTCTCTCTGCCCTAGGAAGCAGGCAGTGACAAAACACTTCTAAGAATTTGGGACTAACCCAGGCAGTTGCCACAAGTCAAGACTGACTCAAGGGTACCAAATCTGTCCGTCCATCCATATCTATATCTCTATCTCTATCATCTCTATCTCTATCTCTATCTCTATCTCTATCTCCTCTATCTCTATCTCTATCTCTATCTCTATCTCTATCTCTATCTCTCTATATCTCTATATCTATAGCTATATCTAATCTATATCTATATCTATATCTAATCTATATCTGTAACTATATATCCATATCTATTATATCTATATCTATATCCATATCCATATCTATTATATCTATATCTATATCTAATCTATATCTATATCTAATCTATATCTATATCTAATCTATATCTATATCTATATCTATATCCATATCTATTATATCTCTATCTATATCTATATCCATATCCATATCTATTATATCTATATCTATATCCATATCCATATCCATATCTATTATATCCATATCCATATCTATTATATCTATATCTATACGTATCTATATCCATATCTATTATATCTACCTGTATATCTATACATCTGAATATCATCTGCCTACCTATTCTATTCTATTCTATTCTATTCTATTCTATTCTATTCTATTCTATTCTATTCTATTCTATTCTATTCTATTCTATTCTATTCTATTCTATTCTATTCTATTTTATAATATTCTATAATATTCTTCTCCAAAGCACCTGAAGGCAAAACAAGAAGCTATCTATCATCTATCTATCTATCTATCTATCCATCCATCCATCCATCCATCCATCCATCTATCTTTATCTATCATCTATCTTTTATCATTTGTCTGTCTGCCTGTCTGTCTATCATTTCCAGCTAATTCAGAGTGAATTAACAGTGAATCGAAACTTTGGATTGTGCTGCTATTTCTCTCCCATCTAAAATAGAGGCTGAAGGGAAAGGTGCATCAAAAGGTAAGGCAACAAAGAATTTTAAAAAACGAAAAACAGGACTCTTTGTTCTACCAGGCTTGGTAGAATAATGGAGCCAAGAAATATTCCCTCGCTTGTTGGGTATATTTCCCATCCGAATGCTGTCAGGTTTATAAAAGCCATGCCTCCTTTTCAAAAGCACATCTGGGGCACAAAGGGGCCGTTTGTAAGAGTAGCCAACCTCAACAACAGGCCTCTTAAGGTTGACAAACAACCCTCTGATCCTCCACACTTCTCTGAACAACATATCCCATCTGAAAAAGGAAAGGAGGGAGGCAGGATACCCCTAGTTAAAATGATATATCGTGAAAGATCAAGGGAGAAGGGTTTATTTTATAAAATATGTAAGGTTACTAAATGCTAAGAGGGAAGAGAAAATGCTGGTCGTACGTTATTGTGGAGGCAACTGAGTTGGGCTGTAAGGATGGAGCTGACAAATAGAAGTGTTTATGTCTCTCAGGTTACTCCAGGGAGCCATAAATAAAGAAAAGCAGAGAGATGTTGGGGGAAGGAGAGAAAGAAAAGGTAGGAATTAAGAGGCCATTTTTAACCTGCAGGATCTACCCTAGGCTGGATCTTCATCCATTGGAGTATTGAATTAAATTAGAGCCACAAATTCCATCAAGATTGCCACTGTGTGCAGGGATATTCACCAAGCAGGGAGAGGGGGGTGTTGACAAAAGGCAACCACAACACACATTTTAAAAAGGGATGATTTTTTTATATCACATAGTTGCAGATGCCATCTGGAGTTTTTTTGAGTCCCACTAAGGATACGTGAGCCTGTGGGATGGGATGGTAGGAGTACAGGTAGTCCTCGGCTTACGGCCACAATTGAACTCACAATTTCTATTGCTAAATGAGACAGTTGTTAAGGGAATTTTGCCCCATTTTGTGACCTTTCTTGCCACAGTTGTTAACAGTTGCTGCAGTTATTTTTTTCAATTCAGTTTATTATTACAGTCATAAACCAGAGACCAGAACAAATAAAAACAGTAACTCCGTAAAACACTCAGAATCACTGCAGTTAGTAAAACGGATGTTAAGTGAATCTGGCTTCCCCATTGACTTTGTCAAAAAGTTGCAAAGGGGATCACATGACCCCGGGACACTGCAACCGTCATAAATATGAGCCAGTTGCCAAGTATCCAAATTTTGACCGAATGACTGTGGGGATGTTGCAACTGTCGTAAGAGTGAAAAAAAGGTCATAAGTCACTTTTTTCAATGCCGTTGTAATTTTGAACGGTCACTAAATGAACTCTTGTAAGTCCAGGACTGCCTGTAGAAATCCAAAGTATTGGGAATTATTAAAATTATTAATAATTATTGGAAACTGAGAGCTAGTTTGATTGAGTGGTTATTATGGCATTGGGAAAATATGGGTGACTTTGGGCTAATCACCTGGAGATGGTGAGTTCCAGTTTGTCGTAGGCATGAAAGCGTGGCTGTTGCGGAATTCCATATATTGAAGTCCATATATCTTAAAGTTGCTAAGACTCAAAAAAACACTGCATTAATGATATGATAGGACTGTTTGAAGTTAATTGATCCAGTTAGCCTCGTCCTGCCATCTAAGGGCTGATCTTCACAACCATATATTCCCAGTTCAAGCATGCAGATTACAGATTAACAGAGTTGGAGGGGACCTTGTACTGTAGCTCATCTAGTCCAAACCCCCACCCACAGAGGTGGGTTCCTCCCGGTTTACACCGGTTCTATAGAACCGGTAGTAAACCAGTGGTGACATCACAGAGCTGGTTCTGTCGGTGCCAGTCCGTGGACACTGCCATCTTTTTTCTGGAATTTTTTTTTTTTTGAAATTTTTTTGGGGGGGGGGGTTTTTTGCTGGTTTTTGTTTTTGCGCATGCGCAGAAGCCGAGTTTTCGGCACTGCGCATGCGCCGCCATCTTGTTTTTGGCTTTTGGGGGGGGATTTTTTGCTTGTTTTGCTTCTGCGCATGTGCAGAAGCCGGGTTTTCGGCACTGCACATGTGTGGCTGCGCGCGTGAAGCATGCGCACAGCCACGCAGCGCGGGAGAAAGCGAACCGGCGGTGAGGTAATTTAGAACCCACCCCTGCCCACCCAAGAAGGAGACCCTACACCATTTCTGACAAATGGCAGTCCAAACTCTTCTTAAAAGCCTCCAGTGATGAAGCCCCCACAACTTCCGAAGGCAAGCTGTTCCATTGGTTGATTGTTCTCACTGTCAGAAAATTTCTCCTTATTTCTAGGTTGAATCTCTCCTTGATCAGTTTCTATCCATTATTCCTTGTCTGCTCTTCGGGTACCTTGGAAAATAGCTTGACCCCTTCCTCTCTGTGGCAGCCCCTCAAATATTGGAAGACTGCTCTCATGTCTCCGCTGGTCCTTCTCTTCACTAGACTAGCCATCCCCAGTTCCTGTAACCGTTCATCGTATGTTTTAGCCTCCAGTCCCCTAATCATCCTGGTTGCTCTCCTCTGCACTTTTTCTAGAGTCTCAATATCTTTTTTATAGTGTGGTGACCAGGGGTGAAATGCAGCCGGCTCTAACCGGCTCGTGCGGGCCGGTAGGACCGACTGCGCAAAGCCCCGCCCACCCACGCCGACATCATGACGTCCTTTTTTTGGGACGGTTTTCACGTTCTGCGCATGCACATTTACGAGCCGGTAGGGAAGGTAAGTGGATTTCACCCCTGGTGGTGACCAAAACTGGATGCAGTATTCTAGGTGTGGTCTTACTAAGGCTTTATAGAGTGGTATTAGTACCTCAATTAATCTTGATTGTATCCCTCTGTTAATGCAATTTAGAATTGCATTGGCTTTTCTGGCTGCCGCCACACACTACTAGCTCATATTTAACTGGTTGTCCACCATGCACTATTAACTATTGTTCGAAGGTGGAAACTTAACATTTTATCCTTAAGCCAATCGCCACTTTCCTTCACTCACTATGCACCAAAAGTCATGTTTTCCAAATGTATAAATAATCTTATTTAATTGGATTATCTAGGAACCTGGAACAAGGAAGGAGACAAGCATTGTTGCTTTTTTTTGGCATGTGAACAAGTTTCATGCAAGTTGAGGTGAAAATGGTTTTCGGTGTGTCTAAAACCTTGCCAGCTTTTCTGTGAATACTGTAATATATTGTTAATGGTGAATAAATTTTGAAATTTATTTTAAAAAGGGAGGAAAGGGGCATGTTTTCTGACTTGGCTGGCTCCAGTAATGCTGTCTGGTTAGTTCTATTTACCTGTTGTGTTTTATTTTATGGCAAGCAAAGGCTTTGATTCAAATGGACTATGGCGGGAATGTTTTGTGTGCTATGCTAAGGACTGTCCCTTGTCCTCCAGTCACACCTAGAATACTGCATCCAGTGTTGGTCACCACACTATAAAAAAAGATGTTGAGAGACTCAAGAAAGAGTGCAGTGAAGAGTTAGTGGTATTATAGAATGTGACATCTTTTCATTCAGACTTCTTTTTGGAGCTAGAGGCTAAAATATTGCAGAAATTGGGTAAGTCTAGTCTAGTGAAAAAAAGGAGAGGGGAGATATGATAGCAGTGTTTCAATATTTGAGGGGCTGCCACAGAGAGGAGGGGGTCAAGCTATTCTCCAAGGCATCTGAAGGACAGACAATGGATGGAAACTGATCAAGGAGAGATTCAACCTAGAAATAAGGAGAAATTTTCTGACAGTGAGAACAATCAACCAATGGAATAGCTTGCCTTCAGAAGTTGTGGGAGCTTCATCACTGGAGGCTTTCAAGAAGAGATTGGACTGTCATTTGTCAGAAATGGTGTAGGGTCTCCTGCTTGGGGGGGGTGTTGGACTAGATGACCTACAAGGTCCCTTCCATCTGTAATCCTCTGTGGACACTTTGTGCTGAGCTGCCTTCCTGATTAACAAGAAACTTTTATTTTCCTCCCTTTCCCTGCTGTGCTTTTTTTACAAAAATAAGTTTACCAGCTGAATGGTGAAAGGATTGGGTTCTTTTTTATTTTATAAAAAAAATATTATTTCTTATTTATTTCCATGACATACAGGCCAGTCCTTTTCTGGAGTCTCTGAGCAGCTAAAAGATTAATATAGTAAGATTAAAAGCCAAAAGCAAGTAAAGTAATAGAATAACAGAGTTGGAAGGGACCTTGGAGGTCTTCTAGTCCAACCCCTTGCTCAGGGAGGAAACCCTACATCAGTGATGATAATCAGCTGGTTTGATGCACTACCATTAGTAATGAAACATTTGCAAGAAAACCATCAAGCTCAGAGAACACAAAGGACCCCACAGTTCAACCCTGAGCTATAAATATTCTCTCCTATTGATGCTAATAGGACAATTAACCAGTGGAACAGCTTGCCACCAGAACATGTAGGTGCTCCATCACTGGAGCCTTTTAAGAAGAGACCTGGCAGCCATTTGTCCTGAACACTACGGGGTCTCTTGGTTGAGCAGGGGGTTGGACTCGAAGACCTCTAAGGTCCCTTCTAACCCTTATTACTCTGTTACTCTGCTAACATTAGGAGAAATGGATTTCTAGAAGGAGCAGAATCCCTAATCAGGCTCCTCCACTACGGATCCTAACAGCCAATGTAGAAGAATATTTCAGCAACCCTATCAGAGTTTGTTGCAGAAAAATCAATTTCCAGAAGCACACACAGATAACTGATTCAGCTGGATTCATTAACTTCTTTATAAACATAATAACAGATGAATTTACAATACGATTAGCAGAGTTCTTCATCAATGTAGCAACAGTGACAAGTAAAACACAAGCAGCTTCTAGTTCAGT
>QLTV01009056.1:2935621-2945681 GCA_003457575.1 Thermophis baileyi
TTCGTTCCTTCCTTCCTTCCTTCCTTCCTTCCTTCCTTCCTTCCTTCCTTCCTTCCTTCCTTCCTAAATGTAGCTCTTTCCCAGCCTTCTTGTAGAAACTTCAGCCTCCAAGCTCTGAAAGGGGAGCCTTTGGGTGTTTCTCAACTTTGCTGCCTGGGAGTTGAAGTCCACCCATCCTGTAGTCGCCAACTTTGAGAAACACTGTTCTAATGTATTGATGGGCACACAGCCTCTAGAAAACACCTGAGATAACCACGACAAGAAAACAAGAATGCGATGCTGGGGGCTATATTTTAAACCCCTATTTAAGGAGGTAACTTTCTTCTCCTCCACAAACAGGGAGCTGAGAAAATGCCCAGCTGCTAATGTTTGGGACTGTGGGTTGTTGGAAGACAGAGCAGGATAAGCTCTGGTGCAGAGAGACTTAATCATCATTTCTCAGCAAGGAAAAAGCTGTCAAAAATGTTTTACTTGCAGAAGGCTCTGTATTCAGGTAGGCTTGTTAAGATAGGCGTTTGCTTAAGTGGGACAAGTGAGCTCTGAGTCGAGCCTTCCTGCAAAGAAGCATAAATCCAATTGCATTTTGGACAGCTGGCTGGATTGACATCCTTGGTGGCGAAACGGAAAACAATCTGACTGTGCGCTGACTGATCTGCTCACTGAGGGCTAGACCCTTGTGTAGGCTAGGTCCAGCTCCCAGTAAAACAAAAAACAAAAGCACTATAAACCCACACCACAAATAAAATGGTAACGTGTTTTTCTGGTTTGACCAAAGAGTCGAAAATCTCCATCTAACTATCTTAATAGATAAATCCTTTTTGTTTGTTTATATCCTGCCTTTATTAGTGAATTGGGTGGAGAGAGAGTGATTGTCCCCAAGTCACCCAGCTGGCTTCCATGCCTAAAGTGGGACTAGAACTCACAGTCTCCTGGTGATTGTCCCCAAGTCACCCAGCTGGCTTCCATGCCTAAAGTGGGACTAGAACTCACAGTCTCCTGGTGATTGGCCCCAAGTCACCCAGCTGGCTTTCATGCCTAAAGTGGGACTGAACTGGCGTGGCACTTTTGATTAGCACTTAGCTAAATTAAGAACAGAGATAGGTTTAGACCTATTTTAATTTTGGCATGTCTGTGCAGTGGGTGGCGAAGCTTCCTGCAAATTCCTCCTTATCCCAGCTATAAAATCTGAATCTTGGTTCCTTTATTGCAAAACCATAAACTTTTGTTTTGCGTCTTTGGAACAGAAGCGGGGAGCAAGGAGCCTCGATTCCTCCACTTTGGGAAAATATAACCAGCTTAGCCTGCCAGGCATCATTGTATTTGCCGATCAATCAGGAAATGGGAATTTTGCAGCTGCTGGTAATAAAACCTCCATCACTCCCCCCCTCCCGGCCTAGTATTGATTGGCGGATGACTTTTTAGGATTCAGATAATGGAAATATGCATCAGGAGATGAAATGGAACGGCTAACACTGAGAAATCCTGTTATGATAGTCTCCCTTTGCCCCAAATCCCATCCCAGCTTCTCTCGTCTCGTTCTTTTTCTCCCCAATGCTGCCATGTCCTCCCCCCCTCACCGCCCCTCCTACAGCCTCTTGTGGTGATCCCCCCCCTTTTTTTTCTGTCTTTTTCCCTTGCACCTTTTGAACAAAACCTCCACATCAGTTTCTGTTTATGAGCTGGGAACTTCAAAAATGCTACACCTCCCTAAAAGTGGCTTCAAATCTTGGGTGGGAGACTTATGTTTTCTTCTCTCCCTGAGCATCGCAGTGAAACAGAAAATCTGGAATAATACAATGTAAAAAAGATTTGAGACTTTAGAAAAAGTGCAGAGAAGAGCAACGAAGATGATTAGGGGCCTGTAGACTAAAATGTATGATGAACGGTTGCAGGAACTGGGTATGTGTAGTCTAATGAAAAGAAGAACCAGGGGAGACATGATAGCAGTCTTCCAATATCTTAAGGGGTTGCCACAAAGAAGAGGGAGCCAAGCTATTCTCCAAAGCACTTGAAGGCAGGACAAGAAGTAACAGAGGGAAACTAATCAAGGAGAGACGCAACCTAGAACTAAGGAGAAACTTCCTGACAGTGAGAACAATTAATCAATGGAATGACTTGCCTTCAGAGTTTGCAGGTGCTCCATCACTGGAGGCTTTTAAGAAGAGACTGGACAGCTCCCTGTCTGAAATGGTATAGGGCAGTGGTGGGTTGCTGCCGGTTCGGACCGGTTCTCCTGTACTGGTGGCGGAAATTTGCACCCGCTCGCCGAACCGGCAGCGATGGCTGGCTGTCCACGCCCCTGAACCGGTTCTCTGGTCGCCATGGCCCTGCAAAGAACGGTCTGCGCATGCGCAGAGGGTTCTGCACATGCGCAGAGGATCATTTCCGCGAAGTGATGTGGGCGCGAGCGCGAGCGAAGCAAGCGACCACGTGCAAAACGCGCACTTCTGTTGCAATGCAAATCGGTAGGGAAGGTAAGTGGAACCCACCCCTGGTATAGGGTCTTCTGCTTGAGTGGGGGGTTGGACTAGAAGACCTCCAAGGTCCCTTCCAACTCTGATATTCTATGTTCTATTCTGTAAGATCACCAATACCAGAAGGAATAAGAGTTGGAAGGGACCTGGGAGGTCTTCTAGTCCAACTCCCTGCTGAAGCAGGAATTCTATACCATTTCAGAGAAATGGCTGTCCAATTTCTTCTTGAAAACCCTCCCTTCATGAAGCACCCACAACTTCTGGAGGCAAGTCGTTCCACTGATTAATTGTTATCACTGTCAGGAAATTTCTAGGTTGCTTCTCTCCTTGATTAGATTCCATCCACTGTGTGCTGTCTCACTCGTGCAGACACATACATACCACGGGTGTAAGGAGTCTTTATGAAGTCTTCCGAGCCTGAATTGGTATTCCCCAGCAATTCCCTGGGCCAGCACCAGCTCAACCCCAGAGGTGGGTTCCTGCCAGTTCAGACCGGCTCTATAGAACTGGTAGCGGGAATTTTCCCCCGCTCGCCGAACCGGTAACGATGGCCGGCTGGACACGCCCCTGAACTGGCTCGGCGGTGCCATAGGTGCCGCCATCTTGTTTTTTGCTTCTGTGCATGTGCAAAAGCTTGGTTTTTAGCACTGTGCATGCGCGCGTGCCCACGTGGCATGCCCACGTGGCATGCCCACATGGCGCACAAGGCACGCGCACCCATGCAGCGCGTGAGGAAGCAAACCGGCAGCGAGGTAAGTCAGAACCCACCCCTGCTCAACCCCAATGAGTTCCACAGGCTACTCAAATGAAGCCAACACTAGTCTTCAAGGCAAAGGGGAGTCCAGTCCACTAGACTAAGGCAAGCCAAGACAAAGGCAAATCCAAGGCAAAGGCAAGGCAAGGCAAAGGCAACAGCTGAAGGGATACAATCCGAAGTTCAAGGCAAGAACACACAGCAAGGAAATGAACATTGTTCCCAGAATCACCTCCATCTGTCTGCTATGCTAAATAGCCAGCTTCTGCAGCAGCCCATCAAGAGAGGCGAGGCTGCCTCCTTGCGACTAATCTGGCTGACCTTCTCCGCTCCTGACTTTTCTCTGCCCTGCGTGTTCTTGGATCAAGAGCAGAAGGCAGTTCCTCCTCCTCATCCCTGACCGGCTGCAGCTGCATCCTTTCCCCACCTGGAGCCTCAGGGCTGTCCTGCTGCAGCTGTGCTTCAGCCAAATCCCTCTCAGAAGGCTGCTTTTAGCCATTGACCAACTCCCCTCCAGATGTGCCCAGAACTGGTTCATCCTCCTCCGAGCTGACATCTGGAGAAGTTCTGAGGAAGCATCTGGGGGAGTCATCACACACTGCTTCTTGTCCTGCCTTCAGGTGCTTTGTCTCCTCTGCTCACAATAGAATACCTTATGCCACCAGGCTTGAAATTTTGGGCTTGGACAACCTTGAACTATACCGCCTACGGTCTGACCTATGCATAGTACACAAAATTGTCTGCTACAATGTCCTACCTGTCAACGACTACTTCAGCTTCAACCGCAATAATAGACGGGCAAACAATAGATACAAACTCAAGGTAAACCGCTCCAAACTCGATTGCAGAAAATACGACTTCAGCAATAGAGTGGTCAATGCCTGGAATGCTCTACCTGACTCCGTTGTTACATCCTCAAACCCACGTAGCTTCAACCTTAACCTGTCTGAAAATACGACTTCAGAAATAGAGTGGTCAATGCCTGGAATGCTCTACCTGACTCCATTGTTACTTCCTCAAACCCCCATAGCTTCAACCTTAAACTGTCTACCGTGGACCTCACCCCATTCCTAAGAGGTCTGTAAGGGGGCGTGCATAAGCGCACCAGCGTGCCTACCGTCCCTGCCCTACTGTCCCCATTTATTTGTACTCATTTCATGTGCTCATGTCCATGTTTATACTTATACCTGTTATCTCGTACATGTTTGACAAACTAAATAAATAAATAAATAAAATAGGTGGACCCCCTCTTCTCTGTGGCAGCCCCTCAAATATTGGAGCACTGCTATCATGTCACCCCTAGTCCTTCTTTTCATTAAACTAGCTTGAGGACTATCTGTATTATAAAAACCAGTATCACCGAATGATCTTTATGCCACTTCAATCAATAACCATTGGTAATTTCATTGAGTTTCATCTCAATGGGAATACTTTGGGAGATTTTCGAATCTATTTTAGTACAAATAGCAATAGCAATAGCAGTTAGACTTATATACCGCTTCATAGTGCTTTACAGCCCTCTCTAAGCGGTTTACAGAGTTAGCATATTGCCCCCAACAATCTGGGTCCTCATTTTACCCACCTCAGAAGGATGGAAGGCTGAGTCAACCTTGAGCCGGTGAGATTTGAACCGCCGAACTGCAGCTAGCAGTCAGCTGAAGTAGCCTGCAGTGCTGCACTCTAACCACTGCGCCACCTCGTAGTAATGTAGTAATGTATTTAAAACATTTAGAAGACAGTTAAGTCAATTTAAATGTTGTGATGGGTATTGGGTTCATGTGTCATTACTCAACGAAAAACTATTTTTTACCCAATTTGGGGTAATTCACCCAGGTTTGGGAAGCGTCACACCAGTGTATTTCAAACTTGGCCACTTTAAGATGTGAGGACTTCAACTCCCAGAATTCTTCAGCCAACAACTTTACAATGAGTGGACTTCAACTCCCAGAATTCCCCAGGCTGCAAGGACTACAAATGTGATTGATTCAATCAACTTCCCCCTGCCCTCCAAAACCCTTCAGATACCCCAGCTGGCCCCATGGCTCCTTCCAAATCTGTGTCTTCTTTGCAGGTATCAAAATGGGATATTCAGGGGTTTCGTGGAAAGAGAAAAATGGGACCCCCAAAGGCTTTCTTCTAAAAAAATGAAACGTATTTAAATATCGTATGCTACCCATCAGAACTAAAGGTTTTCCCCAAGTGGCTTTACCAAAAATTAAGTTAAATTAAAATGCAATTAATTTAACTGTAGCTTAATTACAATTAAAATTATGATAAAATTTTAACTAAAAACAGTAGATACGTGTGCCCACACATAGAATAAGACATTTACCATTCTCTTCTGTTCACACATACACTTTGGCTGTCTTGTCATTAAATAATCAATTAACCATAAGTGCAAGAATATCTCAGGTCGTCCATGCGAATTTGTCTGAGTTTCTTTTCTTTCCTTTATTTCTAAAACAAACTCCCTTTCATTTATTTATTGAATTTCTATAGCCGCCCCTCTCAGCCCCATGATTTCTGGATGGCAATCAATTCTAAAACAATTAGAAGTGTGTGTGTGTGTGTGTGTGTGTGTGTGTGTGTGTGTGTGTATCAGTATACACACACACACACACACACACACACACACACACACACACATACTCCTCATGTATTCCTTTACATCATCTATAAACCATCATAAACAAAGAGACTTTAGGATATTTCTATAGTCTTTTTTTCTATATTATTTTGTTTTATTTTGTTTTTATTTTGGTTTATTTTGGTTTGTCACATAGTCAGCCAGATGTTCACTCTGGATTTTATTTGATTATTTTATTTAGTTTAATTTATTTTTTAGGCTTGTGAAGGATTCCAAACTCCATAAAAGACTCTGGGTGGCTTAGAAAGTATCAAATGTCTAATTAAAACACAGTTAAAAACATAATATTACAAAACTTGACTGCCCACACACAAGACAACATTAAAAAAATATTATGACAAGAGCTGCCAATTAAAGTATATGTCCCATCGTTCCCAGCCAGAATGACTCTTATCACACTATGGACTGCGTCTGGAAAAATATACAGGTAGCCCTCAAATTACAACCTTTTGTATAGTAACCGTTCGAAGTTACATTACAGAAAAAGTATGGCCGTTTTTCACACTTACAATCTTTGCAGCATCCCCATGGTCACATGATCAAAAGTTCGGACGCTTGGCTCATATTTATGACAGTTGCAGTGTCCCAAGGGTCATACGATCCCCTTTTGCGACCTTCTGACAAGCAGGTGAAGCCAGATTCACTTTAAGAACATCGTTACTAACTTAACAATTGCAATGATTCTCTTAGCAACTGTGGCAAGAAAGATGATTGAAGTGGAGCAAAACTCATTTAACCATTGTCTTGCTTAGCAACAGAAATTTTGGGCTCAGTTGTGGTCATAAGTCACCTGTATGATGGGCTATCTGTTACAAGAAACTGCTGCCCTGCAGAGAGTTTCATTTCGTCATAGTGCCTATGACAGAACAGTTGACATATCCACATTAATCACATTAATCAATCAACCCACATTAATCACATTAATCAATCAATAGAGCCGAGGTGGCACAGTGGTTAGAGTGCAGCACTGCAGGCTACTTCAGCTGACTGCTAGCTGCAGTTCGGCGGTTTCAAATCTCACCGGCTCAAGGTTGACTCAGCCTTCCATCCTTCCGAGGTGGGTAAAATGAGGACCCAGATTGTTGGGGGCAATAGGCTGACTCTGTGAAATGCTTAGAGAGGGCTGTAAAGCACTGTAAAGCGGTATATAAGTCTAAGTGCTATTGCTATTGCTAACCCGTCTTTAATACAATGCCTACTCCATGGGTGTAAGTTCCATAAGAATTATACTAACCATGTTTTCCCCCGTGAATATCTCAGATGGTTTCTCCAACAGCATCCATGAGGTCAAAAACGTCAAGATGGCTGCCCCGAGAATGTGACGGAAGCCCCTCTCCTATGTATGCCTATTGCCTGTGTGGGGACCCTGATGCCCTCTGAGATTGGCTATTTGGCTGGAGATGTTTCATTACCCAACTAGGTAACGTCATCCGTGCTAGGGAGAGTGGGGGTTTGCTGCTACATACAGGGACCAGAATTTCCACTGAGATTTTGTGATCTTTTTGGCCAAGGTTGTTAAGCATCTAAAAATAAACTCTGAGTTTCTTTTTCTAGTGCACACTTATATTTTTGAATTTCCATTTTTCGAAGGAAGCTAAAACCTTACAGTGTACAAGTAGTCCTCAATTTACAACAGGACTACCTGTATAGTAGTAAATTAAAGTAGCCTAGTAGTATTTACAACCATTCATTTAGTGACCGTTCAAAGTTATAACGGCACTGAAAAAGGTGACTTATGACCATTTTTCACACTTAGGACCATTGCAGCATCCCCAGGGTCATGTGATCAAAATTCAGATGCTTGGCAACTGGTTCGTATTGATGACGATTGCTGTGTCCCAAGGTCATGTGATCCCCTTTTGCGAACTTCTGACCTGCAAAGTAAATGGGGAAGCCAGATTCACTTAACGACCGGGTTTCTAACTTATCAACTGCAGTGATTCACTTAACAACTGTGGCAAGAAAAGTTGTAAAATGGGGCAAAACCAGGGGTGAAATGCTCCCGGTTCACTCTTACCTGTCGGTCGCCGTAGAGCCGGTAGCCAAGGTAGCGCGAGGCGCCGCCCACCCACCGCCATTTGGATTCTTTTATCCTCTGCGCATGCGCAAAGTGTTTTGTGCATTTGCAGAGGGTAAAAGAACCCAAATGGCGGCGGGAGGGCGGGAGGGCGGCGCCTCGCGCTACCTTGGCGACCGGCTCTACGGTGACCGACAGGTAAGAGCGAACCAGGAGCATTTCACCCCTGGGCAAAACTCACTTAACAAATGTCTCACTTAACAACAGAAAGTTGAATTTGTATCTACCTGTACTTTATTTTGAAATATACAAGATTTCCCCAACTGTACTATGTCAATACACATCTGTATATACAAATCACAGTTTTCAAGGATTATAAACAGTCTTGTAGGCTTTTCACTGCTGAATGGGTTTCCACTATGATTGATAATCAGAAAAACTGTAAACCCACCTGTTTGTTTAGTGAATCATGCGGTCATTAAGTGAATCTGCTTCCCCCTATTTTTTGTCCGCTGCCGGCTGGGAAGGTCGCAAATGACAATCACATGACCCCAGGATGCTACAATGGTCGTAAATAAAAGCCAGGTGCCAAATGTCCAAATTTTGATCATGTGACCTTGGAGATGCTATGACGGTCGTAAGTATGAGGACTGGTCATGCATCACTTATTTCGGTGCACTTGTAACTTCGGTCACTAAATGAAGGGTTATCATTCAAGGGCAAGCTGCATTGCATGTGTGATGCATGTGTGATTTCTGTAAAATTGGGTGATCACACAATTGTAGTCACCATCTCGAATCACACAATTGTAGTCACCATTTTGAATATTTGAATTCCCTCAGCAGACCCCATGAGTAAGTATATATTTGCTCTTTTGATGAAACAATGTTTTTTTTTTTATTGTCTTTCTCCTCTACTCTTACCTCAGTACATTTTGGGGGCTGGTGGAGGGTTTTTTTTCCCTTGGTGTGTTTTATTTTAAATAATCCTATTTTTGAACCAACGGATTACGATTGATCCCTCACTCATAATGCTGTGCTAATACACTGTTATACAGCTAGTGACTGTTCCCTGCTGAAACACTTAAGGTAGTTTAAACCCATTTGTTCCTAGGAGTGCACTGAATTGACAAAGAGGAAGGGCAGACCAATATAGCAGCCGCAGGACTGTGTATGTGTGTGCGTGCACATACACACACACACACAATCTATCTGTGCAAGGACAGCAATAATCTAACTTTGTGAAGGGCCAAGGAAAGATTGAAAATATGACTTTGACCAATATGCATTTTAGAGAGATGGTTGAAATGCTGGAGACATAGTTATATTTTACTGTTCTACCTACATGGAACTTTACAGTGTAAGTATAACAGGGGAAAAAATATTCTTGCTCAACCACCTTAGAAGAACAATGCTGGGAATCACACATTGCAGTAAACCATGATTTGTTTGCTCGTTTCATGTTGATAATAAACCACCGCTGGCTGGGGTTGCATTAGGCACAGAGCAAACCATGGTTTGCCAACCACAGTGGCTGGACTCAGACAACATACGGATGAAACTATGTTAAATCTCAGCCTGTTCTGTGATTCAGGCAATATAGGGGGGAATAATATGGACACAGATCAGTGGGGACTTAGAACAAAAGTCTTCATAATCCAGTATTCCTCCATGTCCAAATGAGAAACTCAGAAGCGAGGCTGGAGGCAATGTTTGTTCCCAGTAAGATAGACTGCCTCTCTACATTAATCTCCCTGAATGGCCCATCAGATAATTTTAGGCTTCCCACACATTTTGTGACTGATTAAAATGACAGGAATTAATACTAATGTGGGATCTGACTTCTTTATATCTCTGCTGAGAAAAAAAGTACATCCAGGAGTAAACAAGAAGCAAATCCCCCACTCCCTCACACTGATGATGTTACCTAGTTGGGTAATGAAACATCTACAAGCCAATAATCAAGCTCAGAGAGCACCAAGGACTCCACAGTTCAATCCTGAGTGACAGATATTGTCTTCTTTTGAGAAGTTGATCCAAATGTTCTTAAAGTCGATTCCAAAGCTGTGGCAAACTGCATAATGGTCAAACTGGCCTCTGAATAAATATTCTTATCTTACTACTTTTATTCTGATGATAGTCCTTCCCTCCCTCCCTCCCCTCCCTCCC
>QLTV01009056.1:2946141-2957361 GCA_003457575.1 Thermophis baileyi
TTCCTTCCTTCCTTCCTTCCTCCCTCCCTCCCTCCCTCCCTCCCTCCCTCCCCCCTTCCCTTCCCTTCCCTTCCCTTCCTTCCTGTCAACACATCTTAAAGGCCAAGGCTGAGAAACACTGGCAAAGAAATTTGGAGACAAGGGAAGTTGGGATGAAAGATGATTATTGTCCCAAACTGGCATGGGGGCTGTCCAGGGCGAATCCCCTGGCACTGAACCATTTCCACCTAGTTATAATTCTGAATTAGCTTCCAGCTTTGTCTTTGGACTAAGGGAGGTTCGGGGAATGCAGGGCAGAGGATGAAAAATGCAGAGCTATCTGTGTTAATATGCGCAGAGACCTGCTAAGATCTCCAGACTGCTGAGAATGAAATGGAAATGGGGTAGAGGGGAGGAAAGCAGGGGAGGGGAGATCTTTTAGTTAATTTAATTATACTTGTTCATAGAAGCAGTCCCTTAAAGCCTAAGCTGTTTCCAATGGCTGTTGGGAGGGCTGATACTGCTCTGTAAGTACAGCATCTGGGTAAAGATTCCCAGCTTTAATTTAGAGCAGGGTTGTCCAAGCTTGGCAACTTTAAGACTTGTGGACTTCAACTCCCAGAATTCCCATGGCTGGCTGGGGAATTCTGGGAGTTGAAGTCCACTGGTCTTAAAGTTGCCAAGCTTGGACAAACAACCCTGAATAAAGAAAAAGTTATAAGTTTATTTACTTATTTTGCGTACATGACATTTCATTTTCATTGCCACGTATTTTGTCTACAACTTATTGTATTTTGTCTACAAATATTTTATTGCATTTTGTATTTTGTCTACAAGTTGTAAGGCTCTACCAGAGGTGGGATTCAGCCAGTTTGGACCAGTTCGCGCGAACCGGATGTTAACTTTACATCCGGTTCGGTGAACTGGTAGTTCCGACGACCGGCTGACCCCGCCCCTCCCCTCCCAGGAGTCCCCACACAGCCCGTTTTGGATCCCAGATAACTGCAGGGGGCGCGTGGAGCCCAGGTAGGTGGAAAACGGGCCTCCCAGAGGCTCGTAAAGGGTGAAAATGGGCCTATTTCCTGCCTCCAGAGAGCCTCCGGAGCCTGGGTAGGTGGAAAACGGGCCTCCCAGAAGCCTGTGGAGTGCAAAAATGGGCCTATTTCCAGCCTCCAGAGAGCCTCCAGAGCCCGGGGAGGTTGAAAACGGGCCCTCCACAGCCCGTTTTTGCTCCCAGGAGGCTGCAGGGAGGCCTACTAGGCCCAAAATGGGGCGCGGGGGGCACCCCCCCCGGCAGCCCGTTTTTGCTCCCAGGGGGGTGCAGGAGGCTGAGTGCTGCCTGTCACGCCCACCATGGCCACGCCCACCCAGCCGGTTATTAGGGCAGAGAACCGGTTGTTAATTTATTTGAATCCCACCACTGCTCTAGTCCTCATGAAGGTGGATAATATCAATGATGTTCTGCACTGAACCCTCACTATTATAACTTTTGCTCCAAGTCAGAGTCTTTTTTTTTTTTAAACTGTGGGGGTGATTCCTCCAGGCCTCATAAGTTGAAAAATCAGCAGCCGAATGATGTTTCAGTAAAGAGCCCAATGGATCAATAGGTTTAATTCAAGGTACTCAAGCTAATCAGTGAAAACATAATCCTGAAAGTACATTGAGATGCCAGACCTTGAGCTGGCACAAAAGAATGCCAGCATAAAATTTGGTGGCCCTGGTTGCCCTGGTTGCTGAATCCTATTCTGCCAGAAAATTAAAGCTGGCAAACAGGTTTAATGAAGTTCGGGAGTCCTCGACTTACAATGATTCATTTAGTGACCATTCAAAGTTACAAGGGCACTGAAAAAAGTGACTTATGACATTTACGACCACTGCAGCGTCTGCATGGTCACACGATCAAAATTCAAACGCTGGGCAACTGACTCATATTTATGACTGCCGCAGAGTCCTGGGGTCACATGACCAACTTTTGCAACTTTCTGACAAGCAAAGTCAATGGGGAAACCAGGTTCACTTAACAACTGTGTTACTAACATAACAGCTGCCCTGATTCACTTAACAACTATGGCAAGAAAGGTTGTAAAATGGAGAAAAACTCACAACTGCCTCACTTAGCAACGGAAATCTGGGGTTCCGTTGTGGTTGTAAGTCAAGAACTACCTGCATTGGCTCTGGTCATGAGGACCAGCACCGTTGTTTAGGCGATATAATTTCAACTCAACAGCCAGAGAGGAACATATTCCTGTTCTCTGCACCAACCAATCAAAATTCTTTTTGTTGGTGGATCCTTGCCCATTCACATCTTCTGGAGGTCTATCAAAAGCCACCCAGTCATTTTTTTTTCTTAGCCACACATTGTTCAGGAAGAACAATTTAGGCAAGAAAAACAAAATGCACAGGTACAGTATATGTGGTACCTGGCTCAATAGTGGTGACTGTGAGAGGGATCTTGGAGTCCTAGTGGGCAACCATTTAAATATGGGCCAGCAGTGTGCTGCAGCTGCCAAAAAAGCCAACACAGTTCTAGGCTGCATTAACAGAGGGATAGAATCAAGATCACGTGAAGTGCTAATACCACTTTATAATGCCTTGGACACACTTGGAATCCTGCATCCAATTCTGGTCGCCACGATGTAAAAAGGATGTTGAGACTCTAGAAAGAGTGCAGAGAAAAGCAACAAAGATGATTAGGGTACCCTAATGTACCCTAATGTACACTTATGTACACTGAGAGCATATGCACCAAAGACAAATTCCTTGTGTGTCCAATCACACTTGGCCAATAAAGAATTCTATTCTAATTCTATTCTAATTCTATTCTAATTCTATTCTATTCTATTCTATTCTATTCTATTCTATTCTATTCTATTCTATTCTATTCTATTCTATTGGACTCGAGGATAAAACATATAAGGAACGGTTGCTGGAATTGGGTATGTCTAGTCTGATGAAAAGAAGGAATGATAGCAGTGTTTCAATATCTCAGGGGTTGCCACACAGAAGAGGGAGTGAAGCTATTCTCCAAAGCACCTGAGGGTAGGACAAGAAGCAATGGGTGGAAAGTAATCAAGGAGAGAAGCAACCTAGAACTAAGGAGAAATTTCCTGACAGGGAGAACAATTAATCAGTGGAACAACTTGTCTCCAGAAGTTGTTAATGCTCCAACACTGGAAGTTTTAAAGAAGAGATTAGATAACCATTTGTCTGATGTGGTGTAGGGTTTCCTGCCTAAGCAGGGGGTTGGACTAGAAGACCTCCAAGGTCCCTTCCATCTCTGAAAATTTATTATTATTATAAAATTAGAACCAGGCATGTGTTTGAGGTCCATCATGGCTGATTATGTGACATTCTTAAGAGGTTTACATCCTTGTTTTGATCTTCATTGTCCATTTGAGGGCAAGCTAATGGTCAGAAGTCTTCACCCAACAGCTCTGCATCTGAGCGAAGAGAACATCCACAGAGAGAGAAAAGGACAGGAGGGGGAAAACTCCGTTTTTTAAATTTAAGGTCATTAAAGCTAGAGAAACAGATTTAAAAGAGAAGAAACAAAAAGAGATCCCGACCTCTATAATTCCAAAGAATCCTGGACGTTTAATGGGCCCACTTTACAATTGGCCAGTTGATATATCTGTAATTAGCTAATTGTGAGCATTAAATGCTGTGGAAAAGATACAAAGGTTTTGTTGGATCAATAAGATTTACTGTTATGTTCTGCAAAGTGGCTTTCCCCCCCTCTTCATCTCCTTTTTTTTTTTTTTTAATTGTGCTTTTAACAAGTGGGGCAAAGCAAGCTCAGGTACGGCCTGGGGAACGATCAAACGGCCCCATTGAAAAAGGGACTTCAGCCCCACTCACTCACTCACTCACTCACTCACTCACCCCCCTGCTAAATTCAGATATTGCCAGATAAAATGCAGCTGCGGCATCTCTGTCCATCCCCTGATTAAATATTGCCAGTGAGGCAAAACTTTCCGTAGGCATGTCCAAGGGTTAAAAAAAAAAAAAAATCAAAATAGTGGCTCCTTTTTGGGAGGTTGTTTCAATCATGGCTCACATGGGGAGGACGGCTGTCGTAATTTCGGAACCGGGTCATAAGTTCTTTTTGGGTGGTTCTAACTTTGAATGGTGGTCATAAGTCGAGGACTCCCTGGTTTGTATTTTTAGCAGGGAACAATCTCCTCCTTGCTCAGAGACAGACTACCTCCAAATATTGAAAACCAGTTACTTAGTTTGCTCTTAGTAGCAGTGGCTGCCATGTTTGGAATGGGACAACTCACCGTGGCTGGGTGGGCACGACTGGAGGGGGGGGTGCGACTCGGTGGCTGTCTCAACTCCCCCCAGCCAAGTGCGCATGGCTGAGTGGCTGCCACCGGCTCGGCTACACTGACTTGACACAGGACAAGTCACCCTGTCCCACAGGGACAACTGTGCCTCTCCCCCCCCGCTTCATCCAAATTATCCCACAGGTTTGCTATTGGGAGCGCGGGGGGCACTTCTGAGCATGCGCAGAAGCTTCTGTGCATGCTCAGAGACGTCCAGGCGGGTGGGCAGAGCCTCCCCCCGCCGCCGCCGCTACCGGTTCGCCCGATCCGAGGCAAACCGGTAGCAACCCACCACTGGCCTCTTCCCCTTCCTGCTTCGTCCTTGAATTGTCCTACAGTGGTGAGTTGTCCGTGCTCACTCAGCCAGGTGGGACAGCAACAGCCACCCAGCCATGCCCACCTGTTCACGCCCACCCATCCGCCCTCACCTGGCTGTGGTGAGTTGTCCTAGACCCGCCTTGCTCGCTGTCCTGAGACCGAGAACATCCTACGAGGACCCCCCCCCCTTCCAAGTTGGTCTCCATCCCTCCATCCCCAGAAAGCCGAGAGCAACGTGCCCTGAGAGTCACAGCTGTGCTGCAGCTGTAAGAGCAAAGAAATGTTTGCTCTTATGCCGTCAGACACTGGGAGGAACTTAAACACCGCGGCCCTGGAGAGGCTAACAGAAGCCTCTTGACCTTAAGCCATCATCAGATCCCCAATCCTCAATTTACTGTTGGGCTTGGATCTATAAACCTGCAGGAACTGGTCTTCCCTGCCCATTTCCTCCTGTCTCTCCGCCACGTGTGGCTCACTTGTTTATCGACGGCTCACCACTCCTGGCATCCCCTGTACAATTCCGTGAAAGCTGGGTGTGAGCGGCTGGGTTGCCAGCTCCTGCCACTCAGGCTGCCTTTTGTAAAGGCATTTTTCAAAGCCTGGCCCTGTGCCGTTTTCAACCCACCCCGTGCCCAAATTGCTAACGGGGACGATTCTGGAGTGGCTTGAAGCTCACCAGGCTGAAAATGCCCGATTCCTTCAGAGTAAGAGAGCCAATTTTCCTCCTAGTAGTAAAGCAGAGCCTGCACTTATGTGATTAAAGTCGCCTTATGGCGAAATAGGCACCAAATACAGGTAGCCCCTCGACATATGACCACAACTGAGCCCAATATTTCTGTTAAATGAGATTTGCCCCATTTTACAACCTTTCTTGCCACAGTTGTTAAGTGAATCACTGCAGTTGTTAAGTTGGTAACACGGTTGTGAAGTGAATCTGGCTTCCCCATTAACTTCGCTCGTCAGAAGGTCACAAAAGGAGATCACGTGACCCGGGGACACCTCAACCGTCATAAATATGAGTCAGTTGCCAAGCGTCTGAACTTGGCTCATGTGACCATGGGAATGCTGCAACGGTCGTAAGTGTGAAAAATGGTCATAAGTCATGTGTCACTTTTTTCAGTCCATTGCAATTTCGAATGGTCACTAAATGAATGGTTGTAAGTCAAGCACTACCTGTATGTTTGCTGCCTTAAGTTATTTACAAAAATAATTGTATGTATGTATGTATGTATGTATGTGTGTAAGCGTACATATATAAATACATAATACATATCCATACATACCTACACATACACATACACATACATTTTATACATATACATTTTATACATATACATATACATCATCATTTTAGCCATTGTCTATCCACTGCAGGATGAAGGCCTCTTCCGTAGGTTTCCAACCAATACGGTCCTGAGCTTTCTTTTGCCGATTGGGCCGCCAATATTTGCTGATGTCATCGATCCATCTTGTTTTAGGTGTCTCTCGTGGACGCTTTTTATCAAGTGGGATCCATTCCACGACTGCTTGGGCAGAGGGTTGGGACTAGATGACCTACAAGGTCCCTCCCTTTAATCTGTTAAAAAAACAACCTGCCTTTGTCCCCCTGCCATCAGTCCTTCTTGCTATGTGACCAGCCCATTGCTATTTCAATTCTTTTACTCTCTTGATGATGTTTTATACTTTGTTCTCTAATCCATGTGCAGGTCTTTCTATCTTGTCTTGTGATGCCGAGCAGGTATCTTTCCATGGCTCTTTGTGCCACTCGTAGCTTTTGTATCGATTGTGAGGTTAGTATCCATCTTTCATATACATATACATATACATATACATATACATATACATATACATATACATATACATATACATATACAGATACAGATACAGATACAGATACAGATACAGATACAGATACAGATACAGATACAGATACAGATACAGATACAGATACAGATACAGATACAGATACAGATACAGATACAGATACATCCCTTTGAAACGGAGATGAGTACCATCCCCTAGAGTAGGGAACGACTAGCATGTTTGTGCGAGGGGAACCTATACCTATACCTATACATATTATAAAAGTCACAAAAGTGGGATAAAAATCTAAGAAATAAATAAAATAAGTCGCCGGCCTTCCGCATCTCCAGGCCCGCTGCTCACTTTATTCAGGAACATTTCCCTCTCTGCAAAGATGCTGCGTTTGCTCGGGGAATTTTAAAAGGCAACGATTCGTATTCGCCGTGGCTGCTTCCTCCCCCCACCCCCGACGAATGGAATATTAGACGGTGGGGCCTGTATTTTTTTTTTGTTTTTGCCAGCAGATTAACGCCGGGGTCCAGCGTATCCGCTCTCGGCATGCGCCGTCAGAGGCGTGATAATAAACTCTGCTCAGACAATGGACAACAACATCTTCACCACTCCCTGCTGTCTGCTACAAACATGTGCTAATACAGGGCCCTTTGCATCACCTTCCCCTGTCCTTTCCGAGCGTTTTTATAGCTTCTCAGCAGCAGCCGAGATCCAGAATCCCTCCTTTCTGCCCTGCATGAAAGATTGAATATCAAACATCTATTTATCTGACTACAGAGAAAAATATTCATTGATGCTAGGAATTGTTTGGGGGTGGGGGTGGGGGGCAGAAAGGGAGAATTCTTCCAAACGGTTTCCGTTTAACATACTCATCCAACCACAGAAGTAAAGTTGCAGGTAGTCCTTGACTTATGACCGCAGACGGGAATGGTCGTTAAGTGAGCCGAGCCAGATTTTACTACCTTTTTTGCCATGGTCATTAAGCGAATCTGGCTTCCCCTCCCCCCCCATTGATTTTGCTTACCAGAAGCTTCCCGGGAAGGTCACAAATGGCGATCATGTGACCCCAGGACACTGCAACCATCATAAATACAGGCTGATTGGCAAACGCCTGGATTTAGAACATGTGTCGGCAGGGAATGCTGCAATGGTCGTAACTGCGAGGACCAGTCGTAAGTCATTTTTTTCAGCACCGTCATAACTTTGAATGATTGTTAAATGAACGGTTGTATGTTGAGGACTACCTGTATTGAGTTTGTTAGGACCTGATTGGGCAGGATGAAAAGTGTTTTGAAGTGGGATTGTTGGAAGAACTTCAAATCTAATAAATCCAGGAGGAGGAGGAGGAGGAGGAGGAGGAGGAGGAGGAGGAGGAGGAGGAGGAGGAGGAGGAGGAGGAGGAGGAGGAAGAAGAAGAAGAAGAAGAAGAAGAAGAAGAAGAAGAAGAAGAAGAAGAAGAAGAAGAAGAAGAAGAAGGCAGGACTTGCCAGCGGTTTTAAATGATGCAATTTGAGGTCCTTGGTTATTTCTGAGCTTAGTTGTTTTCTTGCAGACATTTCATTACCAAACTAGGTAACATAATCAATGCTACTGGTATTTACCTAGTTTGGGTAATGAAATGTCTGCAAGAAAACAAGCAAGTTCCGAGAGCATCAAGGAGCCTCAAATCCAAGATGGTGCGATATTTTGATATTGGGGTTTTCCACAAGGAGATTAGGAGGAATACAGAAACAAGTAACCAGCCCTTATGAAGGAGACGGCTTGCTAGAGGTTGTTTGGATCTGGGGTGGCTCATGGTGGTTTGCTGGAAACATAGAGAGAAGGAGACAGGTAGGGAGGCATTGCATGAATTTTCAGTCATTTTTCTTCAGAGATTTTAAGCTCATCTCCAACAGTGTAAAGAAATAAATTTTAGTTAGGGATGACTGCCTGATCCTATTTGTGCGACGGTCAATTTCACATTTATTCAATTCTAACTCCATTCCATCCAATTGCTACATGTCCACAACTAAACACACACATACACACACAGACAAACACATACGCGTGGAGAGATATATACTAATACACGTACTAATATATATGTATTAATATGCAATTTCTCCTAATGCCTTTTGGATCCCTTTCCACTAATATACCCATCGTTCTTCTAATAGGTGCATTTTTGCAAGCGGCTTCCCTAATCTACACCTTTATATATGCAGCTTTTCCTAATATCTTGCTATCCCATATTGAGCTGAGAAATGGAAAAAGATTGGCTGGGTTTTGACCTGCATCTACTCCCCGAAATGTGAATTACATCGGTCTGCTTAAAACAGCAAAATGTTTTAATGCCCATCTCTGTTTACAAAGCTTCTAAAAATGCCAGCCGGTTTTCTCTGGGACTTGGAGGCATTTTTAGAAAGGGTGCTAGGATCATTTTTTGTTTTGTTTTTGTTTTTGTATTGTTCTTGTTTTAACAAATAACAGAGTTTGGAAGGGACCTTGAAGGTCTTCTAGTCCAACCTCTTGCACAAGCGGAAAATTCTATAATCTATAACATTTCAGACAAATGGCTCTCCCGTCTCTTCTTAAAAACTTTTTCTTCTTTCTTTCTTTCTTTCTTTCTTTCTTTCTTTCTTTCTTTCTTTCTTTCTTTCTTTCTTTCTTTCTTTCTTTCTTTCTTTCTTTCTTTCTTTCTTTCTCTCTCTCTCTCTCTCTCTTTCTTTCTTTCTTTCTTTCTTTTTCTCCTTCCTTCCTTCCTTCCTTCCTTCCTTCCTTCCTTCCTTCCTTCCTTCCTTCCTTTCTTCCTTCCTTCCTTCCTTCCTTCCTTCCTTCCTTCCTTCCTTCCTTCCTTCCTTCCTGTTTTTCCATTAGGAGCTAAAAGGTTTGCACACATTTGTGCTACTGTACAATTTTGGTTTCAGGGTTGGTTAAAAAAACGAATCCGGTTTACATCATTTCAATTTATAATTTTGTTCTGTGATATTTGCACAGATGATATAGACAATTAAATGAATGGTAAATAGGCCTTCTCTGCATTTTGGACTTTCAGATTGGATGATCTGGTTCAGAGGTGGGTTCTTCCCGGTTCGGATCGGTTCACCTGAACCGGTAGCGACCTGCTGGTGACGTCATGATGACGTCACGGATCTGGTTCGGTCGGTGCCAGTCCATGGATGCGACCATCTTTTGGAATTGAATTTGTTTGGAATTTTTTTTTTGAAATTTTTTTTTGGGGGGGGGATTTTTTCCGGGATTATTTCCTTCTGCGCATGCGCAGAAGCCGAGTTTCCAGCACTGCGCATGCGTCGCCATCTTGTTTTTGGCTTTTTTGGGGGGAGGGGTATTTTTTTGTACTGTGCATGCATGCGTGTGCCCACGAGGCGCAGCCACGCAGCGCGGGAGGAAGCGAACCGGCAGTGAGGTAAGTTAGAACCCACCCCTGATCTGGTTCCCAAAAACAGAAAAGCTGTATTAAGTACTCTTTATTACAAGTAGTACTTGACTTACAAGAGTTCATTTAGTGACCATTCAAAGTTACAGTGGCATTGAAAATGACTTTTGACTACTTTTCACACTTACAATCATTGTAGCATCCCCAGAATTTTGGATGACCAAAATTCAGATATTTGTCAACTGACTCATATTTATGACAGTTGCAGTGTCCCAGGGTCATGTGATCCCCTTTTGTGACTTTCTGACAAGCAAAGTCAATGTGGAAGCCAGATTCACTTAACTGTGTTACTAACTTAACCACTGACTGCAGTGATTCACTTAAAGATTGTGGCAAGAAAGGTCGTAAAAATGGGGCAAAAATCACTTAACAACTGTCTCATTTAACAATATAAATTTTGGGCTCAATTGTGGTTGTAAGTTGAGAACTACCTGTATTTCACCCTATAGTTTAGAGGTTTATAGACACCTGTCTCTTCACATCTCTTATTCAAGAAATCTACACCCCTGCTTGATAGACCATTTCCAAAAAGCAGTTTTTGTTGTGTTCAGACGTAAAATGACCTCAGGAGCAGTTGTGTTAATATTTTACTGAGGAAAAGCATTTGAAAAACCCGGCATAAAGAATTCTGAAGCAATTATCCATCAGATTATATCGATTGCTCATTGTGCAGTGTTTTAGTTGAATGCCTTGGGAATACCAAGGTGCTTTTGTTCACAGACAAAACGCTGCATGCACCAGGTAAATAGCAGTGTGTCAGTGTGTATCACTGCCCCACAATCCGGCTTGACTGATGCACCCCTCTGCCCCATCCTGCTGGTCAAAATCTAACACGGGACAATCTTGATACGAGAGAGAGCATGTCAAATTACACTGAGGTTGCTTTTTTTGTAATGTTTTAAGAATGCACGTTGTCCACAAGCTTTCCTAAACATTAAAAATATATTTTATGAACAAAGCAGCAACCCAATTTGTTAATAAAAGGACCCCACGAGAGATTTCAAACAGCACATCTGTAACTACAAAAGCAAGAACCAGCAATACTCAGAACTCCACAATCTGGATAGTATTTAAATGAGGAGAGAAGAAATAACACTACTTCTAACAAAAAATAAGAGATAGATGATAGATAGATAGATAGATAGATAGATAGATAGATAGATAGATAGATAGATAGGTAGATAGATAGATAGATGATAGGCAGATAGATAGATAGACAGACAGAAAGGTAGAGAGATAGATAGATAGAGAGATAGATAGATAGAAAGATAGAAAGATAGAAAGATAGAAAGATAGAAAGATAGAAAGATAGAAAGATAGACAGATAGAAAGATAGATAGAAAGAGA
>QLTV01009056.1:2983541-2994879 GCA_003457575.1 Thermophis baileyi
GGAATCTTTTTGTGTGAAACTTCACACAACCCCCACTGCCAGTTCAAACCCCACTGGCAGTTAAAAGGAAGAAACAGCTGCAATTCTCACATTGCTCCTAGAAGCAGGAGGCTGAAGACACAAGCCTGATAATCAGCCTGAAGATGACGAATGAGACTTCGTCGAAACGTTGCAATGACATCTCCAACTTCACGCGGGAGAAAACCCGAATAACCACAGACCTACATATATATATATATATATATATAATGTTTAGCATGTTTTATTGTTTTTCCTTTTCCTCTATTCTTCATTTATGATTTGTGAGAATAATGTTGTACAGGTAGTCCTTGACTTACCATCATTCATTTAGTGACCGTTCAACGTTACAACGGCACCGAAAAAAGTGACTTATTACTGTTCTTCACACTTATGAGCGTTGCAGCATCCCGTGGTCATGTGATCAAAATTCAATGCCTGGCATCTGACTCATATTCATGGGGGTCGCAGTGTCCCGGGGTCATGTGATCCCCTTTTGTGACCTTCTGAGAAACAAAGGCAGTGGGGAAGCCAGATTCACTTAACAATCGTGTTATTGAATTAACAATTCCAGTGATTCACTTAACAACTAGGGCAAGAAAAGTCATAAAATGGGACAACACTCACGTAACAACCATCTCGCTTAGCAACAGAAAATTTGGGCTCAATTGTGGTCATAAGTTGAGGAATACCCGTAATGGTTTATTTCTGTGAAAGTGCTTTTAAAACCTCACATCAATTGCTCCTGTCTTTTCACTTTCTTTTTCTTAAATTGGAATTACTCCTGGTTTTGGTTTGCTGGCAAGAATAGGACATTAATCAGAAAGGAAAAGTACCACAGGAACAGAAAAAGCACACAGTGGTGGCAAAATCCAGCTAAAGCTTTGCTAGCAATGTCTGCTATTGTCCGTTGTTCTTTTGCTCAAAAAGTTTCCCCCTCAAATACTATATTTTAGGGAACATTGTTACACAAAGCTGAAGAAATTAAGGAATGAGAACAAATGCAAAATCTTCACCCCCACTCCCACCCCCCAAAAAACAAACCAGTCAACATTTCTTGGAACAAATTAAATATATCAAATGTTATTAGGATTACAGCTTAAGTTGCCTGAGTGAATTTTTTTTTTGTTTAAAAAAAGAGAGATGTCATTATTTCAAATCGTGTGCCAGATTTAAAAGCTCCGGCTTTTAAAAAGGGGATTTGGAAGCAATGGTGCTGGTTGCCACTGCGTAAAGGCCCTAATTCTATCAGCAGGAAAAGATTTTTATTTGAGATGCCTTTTTTAAAAAAAAGGAAAGTTGTACTTAGTGTGTTTAATTGTACTTAATGTGTCAATTAATGTGTCAATTAAGTTGTACTTAATGTGTCAGTCACTTGTCTGAAATGGTATAGGGTCTCCTGCTTGAGCAGGGGGTTGGACTAGAAGACCTCCAAGGTCCCTTCCAGCTCTCTTCTGAATTGAATTGTTTATGCCAATGTCGGTAGTTGGGCATCACAACGTTCGCCCAACTTCTAATTGCTTGCAAAAATGGCTGGCTGCAGAATTCGTTCTCCTGCCTCATCTTCCTTCATCTCATTCTGCTATAACCGGTTAAACAAAGTTTTTTTTTCCAAAGTTCACCATCAAGTGCAGGGAGGCAACTGTCAGAAGCAATACAGGTAGTCAGTCCTTGACTTATGACCACAATTGGGGCCAGACTTTCCGTGGCTAAGCAAGGAAGCTGTTAAGTGAGTTATACACCCGATTTTACGACTGTTTTGCTACAGTTAAGCAAATCACCACAGTTTTTTAAGTGAATCACGCGGTTATTAAATGAACCTGGCTTCCCACATTGACTTTGCTTCTCAGAAGCCAGCTGGGAAAGTCACCAATGGTGATCACGAGACCCCTGGACATTGTTTAGTTTAGTTTAGTTTAGTTTAGTTTAGTTTAGTTTAGTTTAGTTTAGTTTAGTTTAGTTTAGTTTAGTTTAGTTTAGTTTAGTTTAGTTTAGTTTAGTTTAGTTTATTTGTATTTCTATGCCGCCCAACTCCTGAGGGACTCTGGGCGGCTTACAACAATATAAAAAACTTATTAAAATATATACTCTTGTACATACATGCTGGTTGCCAAGTGTCTAAATTTTGATCATTTGACTGTAGGGATGCTACAATAGTTGTTAAGTCCAAGTACTGGTGATAAGTCATCTTTTTCAGAGCCATTGTAACTTCGACCACAATTGAGCTCCAAATTTGTGTTGTTAAGCGAGAAATTGTTCAGTGAGTTTTCCCCCATTTTACAACTTTTCTTGCCACATTTGTTAAGTGAATCACTGCAGTTGATTAGTTAGTAACCTGGTTGTTAAGTGAATCTGGCTTCCCCATTGACTTTGCTGGTCAGAAGGTCGCAAAAGGGGAATCACATGACCTTGGGAAAGCAGCAACAGTCATAAATATGAACCAGTTGCCCAAGCATCTGAATTTTGATCACATGATTATGACGTGGTTAAATTAGTAACACAGTTGTTAAGTGAATCTGGTTTCCCCATTGTCTTTGCTTGTCAGTAGGTCACAAAAGGGGATCACGTGATCCCCGGGACACTGCAACTGTCATAAATATGAGTCAGTTGTCAAGCATCCAAATGTAAATCATTTGACCATGGGGATGCTACAACGGTCATAAGTGTGAAAAATGGTCATAAGTCACTTTTTTCAGTGCCGTTGTAACTTCAAACGGTCCCTAAAGGAACTGTTGTATGTTGAGGACTACCTGTACTATTATTTAGAATTTCTTTTCTTTTTCTAATTTTGGATGCCTTTCTTTGACCTACAGATTCCTCCATATGCAGTTCAGTAGGGAATGGACAGAAGACAGTTCGGCTGTTAGGCTATTTCAGCCTTGTGCTAAATCAGGGGTGTCAAACTCGACTTCATTGAGGGCCGCATCAGGGTTGTGTTTGGCTCAGGGGGCCGGGGTGGCACAGCCGGGGTGGGCGTGGCTGGGGTGGGTGTGGCCAGCTCAACGTCACTCGTTGAGGCTCAGTTTTCGGCCGCGACGGCCTCCTGCAGCCCTCTGCCAGCGAAAACGGAGCCTAGGGGAGCCACGGCCAGATCTAACCAGCCGGGCCAGATCTAACCACCCCATGGGCCGGATGTGGCCCATGGGCCTTGAGTTTGTCACCCCGGTTCTAAATGAATAAAAATAATTGAATTGAAGCACCCACGCCAGAGCTGGCTGAACTGCCTAGCATTACAGGTCGTCCTCATTTAGTGACAACTGAAACCAGCAAGTTGGTGATTCAGTGAAGCATTTGCTAAATGAACATGCAGCTGTAAGGAGATGGAGCTAGGGGAGATGGCAACATTATTTTAATTAAAAACAAAAGAACTTAGCTAGTTTTGTTTCTACTTGGAAACCACTTCTGGACTTTTGGCTTGAAACTGGGGAAAAAAATATGAAACTTCGATTCTAGGTTTAAATGATTAGAATGAATTTGTTATTTTAGAAATAGTTAGAAATGTTGTGTGATGTAAAGCAAAAGGTTGAGGGGTTGGGTTGTTGTTTGTTTGTTTGTTTGTTTGTTGCATTTTACTGCACTGAAAAATAACCAGAAGTCACCACATTTCCCCCCTCTCTTTGCACTTTTCTCTTTCTTTCTCTTAGTTCTCTTACTTTCATTTTTTCTTGTATTTTTATTTTATAATGAAACTTAATTTAAAAAAAAAATGGCAAAAAAAAGAAAGGATGCACGACTGTGGTTATGATCTGACTTCAGCTTTTCTTTGCTTTTACAGATGCGCGAAAATCACTGTGGTAACAGCAAATGGTCGCTAAGTGAGGCAGTCGCTAAACAAGGACTACCTGTATTTCGCAATTCACTGGTGGGATCAGTTATTTAGGAAGAAAAGAGTGGAAAGAAGCCGAGAAGCCTATGCAGAAGGGAAACTATCATCATATCAGCCCCAGACGGATACTAAGTGCTATTCTAATCCCATAGAGTACGGGTTCCCTGCCTTCGCCTCTCACATAATGGCAGATGAATGCCAGGAATTGTACACATCTTGTAGCTGCCATTGAATGCCGTTGTATTAAGGGGAAAACACCACTTTAACCCTGGTGCAACTTAAGGATGATTTAAGGCTGTTTCCCTCGTGGGCTGGGGATGAAATGAAAGCAACCGATAGGAAAGGTGGGGGGGGGGGAAGGCAGGAAAAAGACATTACTAGGCTGATGGTGTGTTGCTACGTAGGTGTAAGCTGCTTATTGCCTCTGTTATTATCATTAAGCTAATTTCAATTACATTTCTAGGAGATCTTTTACATATTCTAGTTGTGTATTGTGTATTGTGTATTGGCATGCATTTCATGGTGATCTATTTATTCTCTCCGTGTTGATAGATGGTAATACCCTGATGTTTATGTTTCGTTAAGTACTTGGAAGCTTCTGTGCTTAAGATCCAAACTATTTTTTCTTGTTGTTGTTGTTGTTGTGAGCCCTACAAGGTAGGCCCGACTAAGAAACTACTGCCATGGAGGTCAAGACTACTATTGTTGTAACAGCAAATGTGCTCCCTCCCTTTATCGTTGTGGGAAGGGGAGTGTCTGAGAGGTTTTCACACTTTTCTGTTGATCTTCAGCAGCTCTTCTGCCCTTGGAGGGCTAATGTGAATTCCCCCCACCTGCCCACATGCTTTCTTCACAACTGTGCTCTTCACAAATCATTCTGAACTATCACATCCATTCTTCTGTTTTTCTCCCCCCCCCCATATCATTGGTTAATTCAGGAGGGGGAGGAGGAGGAAGAGGGGGGGGAGGAGAAGAGGAAGAAGAGGAGGAGGAAGAGGAGGGGGAGGAGAAGAGGAAGAGGAGGAGGGGGAGGAAGAGGAAGAAGAGAGGATGAGAAGGAAGAGGAGGAGAAGAGGAAGACAGGAAAAAGATAGAATGGAGGAGAAGGAAGAGAAGATGGAGGAGGAAAAAGAGAAGAGGAAGATGGAGGAAGAGGAGGAGGAAGAAGGGAAGATGGAGGAGTAGGAAGAGAAGAGGAAGAGAGGATGGAGGAGAAGGAGGAGGAAGATGAGGAAGAGAAAGAAGGGAGGATGGAGGAAGAGGGGGATGAGGAAGAAAAGGAGAAGGAGGTGGAAGAGGAAGAGGAGAGGAAGAAGAGAGGATGGAGGAAGAGGAAGGTGGAGGTATCTCTTTGTGTCAGGGTTAGAAGCTAGTAGAGAAAGGAACTGCATGTCCTTATTCAACAGTTGGCTGTCCTTCCTGTTGGAATGAAAATAAAACCAGCAGTGAGTGGTTTCTTTCCAGCTACTAATTCATCTGCCTTTCAACATCAAGATTGATTATCCAGCTATCCAGCACTGGAGAAGAGACAGAAATTATCTGCAGAGCCAGACTAGCCAGAAGGAAGCTCAGGGCCATGAATCAAGAGAAGCCTGGTGGTGGTCACCCTTTTCATTGCTTTCCCAGAGGGGGCTTTAAATGCTGCACCTGGTTCCAATAATCCTACTGGCCAAGGAAGGGCCATTTCTGCTAATGCTTTGCTCCACACCCTCCAAACGTCCTCCAGGCTAGCAAAGGCCAGCTCTGATGTCTGTTAAGCTTCTGTTAATGTTTTGCAGTTTCTGGTGGCCTCTGACTTTGTGATACCACTTATTGGACATTATGTACCCGTTGACTCCCCCATCAGACAGCATTCCACAAGATGTGGGACTTTCTAGATGTTATTATTGGAGGTATTCACCTCAAACACCTGGATTGTCCACCACTGGGCCATGTTGATCCCAAGGAAGCCCAATCTCTAGACCAGTGTTTTCCAAACTAGGCAACTTGAAGAAAGGTGGACTTCAACTCCCAGAATTCCCTATTCTGGCTGGGGAATTCTGGCAGCTAAAGTCCACAAGTCTTAAAAGTCTCCAAGTTTGCAGACCCTCTGCTCTAGACCCAGCCAAGTGGGCTCCATTGCAGAAAGAAAGATGAGGTATCATGCTGGGAGATTACTTCTCCCACTCCTCCAAGTTATAGCTAGGCCTAGCATTAATACATGGGTTTAAAGCAGTGTTTCTCAACCTTGGCAACTTAAAGATACATGGACTTCAACTCCCAGAATTCCATAAGGATTACAGGTAATTGAAACCTGTATTATTATTATTATTATTATTATTATTATTATTATTATTATTATTATTATTATTATTATTATTATTATTATTATTATTATTATTGTTGTTGTCGTTGTCGTTGTCGTTGTTGTTGTGAACGGCTGGTTTGTAAGAAATGCTAGTTAATCCAGATAGAAAATACGAGCAGGGAAAATTTAGAAAAAAGTCTCAGAAAATATGAAAACGGTCTTTGAATCATCAAGATGTTAATTCAAGGTTTTGAATTAACTTTTTTAAAGTACAGTGGGAAACAGGAAAACATTACGTTTCTAATTTTTTTACCCCTTTCTAAAAAATCAACAGGGATACCTCCCCACTCCCCCAGGAAATAAAAAAAATATGATAAAAAAAACCCAATCCGACTCATTCATTTTCAGCAAATGCATTAAAAATAGTAATAATAATTAATAATAATTCATAATCACAGTATTATGCCTGCTGGCAATATGTACAGAAATATAACAACTGTTCCAACTTAGTCCCGCGGCACACCGAGACGGAGTAAAATTGGTGTGCTGTTGTTTTACAGATGTCTGCTGAGAGTTGGAAAACGGAAAAAAAAAATTAAAAACATCCACAGAAAGATTGTCAGGTGGGAATATACAGTCGTATGAAAGGAGAATTTGCACTTCAGTTCCCAGAGTGGGTTCCAGAATCCTTGGCTGGAAGGAAGGCAGAAGTGGAAATTTTCGGCAGAAATCGTGAATGGCCTTCTGGGTGGTCTCCTCTCCTTCCTCGGCCTCGACAGTGGAAATAAACCAGTGAAATTCAGCCCTTTTCTATCTATCTCCGAGGTGTTACAATTAGTCCTCAACTTATGACCACAGCTGAGCCTAAAATTTTCATTGCTTAGAGAAACACTTGTTGAGTGAGTTTGCCTCATTTTACGACCTTTTGGCCACGCTGGTTAAACAAATTGCTGCAGTTGTTCAGTGCGGTCATTAAGCGAATCTGGCTTCCCCTATTGACTTTGATTGTCGAAAGCCGGCTGGGAAGGTTAGAAATGGTGATCAAGTGATCCCGGGGACCGGTTATAATAAGTCACTTTTTTCAGTGCCGTTGTTAACTTTGAACGGTCACTAAACGAATGACTGTAAGTCGAGGACTACCTGTAATACCAGCTGACATTTCCTAACTTTATTTATTTAATTAATTTTTATAGCTTTGTATACTTCACACCTGCAGTCGGCAAACCTGGACCAAGCCAGCACTGAGCACACAACCTTAGCAACTACAGAAGGAAATCTTGGTCCCATGGGCTGTGTTACCCCCCACCCCCAATGTGTGGTGGGGAGCATTAGGCAATGCACCAAACCATCATTAGCAAAGTTTCTAAAACCTGCTGCCATCGGAAAAGGAGAACAGAGGGCAGGGATGGGGTTGGGTGGGTGGGAAGACAAGGAGGTTGTGAGTCCAGCCCAGAGTGGTCACCGCCCAAGGAGATCTGCTTTCAAGAGGACAACTGCAACTGTGTGATTGTGAAGGCCCGCCTCAGAGAGTAGATCTTCTTCAACCACAAAATGGTGGCCATTGGGATGGCTTTTTCAAAGCCCCCAATGAGACAACACAATAACAGCTTGCTTTATGGAGAACATATCCTCCATTTTAAACACAGAAAGGTCCAGTATCATCCTCAGAGTATCTTTTAAGGCAGGGGTCTCCAAACCGGGCAACTTTTAAGACTTGTGGACTTCGATTCCCAGAATTCCTCAGGCAGCATGGCTGACTGAGGAATTCTGGGAATTGAAGTCCACAAGTCTTAAATTTGCCAAGTTTGGAGAGCCTTGTTTTAAGGGAATCTCTTATAAGGCACCATTTTTTTCCCGAATGAGCCTCTGTTGGGAGGGGGCAAATCAGTGAAATGAATATAGGTAGTCCTCGACTTACAACCACTCGTTTACTGACCATTCGAAGTTACAACAGCATTGAAAAAAGTGGCTTATGACCAGTTTTCACACTTACGACCGCATCCCCACGATCATGTAATCAAAATTCGAGCGTTAGGCAACTGGCATGTATTTTATTTATTTATATTTCATATTTCTAAACTACCCATTCCCTCAAAGAGGGACTGGGTGGTTTATAATATAATATTTATGACACCTGCACTATCCTGGGGTCATGTGATCAACATTTGTAATCTTCCCAGCCAGCTTCTGACAAGCAAAGTCGGGGGGGGGGGGGGGGGAGAAAGCCAGGTTTGTTTAACAACTGCGTGATTCACTTAACAACTGTGATGATTTGCTTAACAACCGTGGCAAAAAAAGGTCATAAAATGGGGCAAAACTCTCTTAACAACTGCGTTGCTTAGCAATGAAAGTTTTGGGTTCAATTGGGGTCGTAAGTCGAGGAGTACCTGTACCACAAAGGAAATCAAGGCTCTGCCCATCAACAGATAAAATCTCCAACCCCAGAACAGAACAAGTCCAAAAATTGCTGGAGGAAGAAAAGAAAGATTGAATTCAAAAATGGGCTGAAATCCAGCCTGGAATTGCAGAGAATTTAACAGAAACCTTCTAAAAATATGTCGTTGTACAGATATCTTGGGTCGTGCAGGCAGTCCTCGACATATGAACACAATTGAGACACAATTTCTGTTACTAAGCAGGTGGTTGAAAAGTAAATTGCGTCTGTTTTTATGACCATTGTCGCAGTCGTTAAGTGAATCCCACATCGTTGAGCAAATCCATCTTCCCCCAACATGTAACCAGAACCAAGACCAGAATTTTCGTTGCTAAACAAACAAACTTAAGTCTCACCCAATTTTACAATCTTTTCTGCTGTGGTTGTTAAGTGAATTACTACGGTAGTTAAGCGAACCACATGGTCATTAAGTGAATCTGGCTTCCCCCGTTGCTTGTCTTGTCAGAAGTCAGCTGGGAAGATTACAAATGGCAATCTTGTGACCCCCGTGACACTGTAACTGTCATAAATATATGCCAGTTGCCAAACACCCAAATTTTGATCAAGTAACCATGAGGATGCTGCGACAGTCGTAAGCGCGAGGATCTGTTGTACGTCATTTTTTTCAGTGCAGTTGCAACTTTGAATGGTCACTAAATGAATGGTTGTGAATAGCTGACCTTAACATTCTGAGCACCTTTCCTCTTAATTGTGTGACTTGGAGCAGAGCTGTTGTTAAGCAGTTGTGACAAATTCTAGTAGCTCTGTATAGTAGCCCTATTTTGTGTTAAACAGCAGAAACCACAACTAAAACTCTCATCAAGCTGCAGCTATTCCCTCCTTGCAAATCCTACCTCTGAATTTGGGCAAAGAGGCAAGTAAACCAGGTTTGGACCCAAGTCTGCTGCTGCCCTACACAATTAACGGTGTTGTGTTCCAAAGGGGAAATATCCGTGGGATCGGCTAAGCCAAAATATCTATGGGATAGGGCAGTATCCCAAAAAGCCCACTCAATCCAGGTGCCTCACACGGCCTGCCAACCACAAGGACTCGTGTGCCTCATCCAATCTTGGATTAGAAGCCGCAGCTTTTGTGCACTGGGTCTCGTGAAGTTTTGGAGTGAAGTGCAGTGATTTCAATCACACACTACCTCCTAGGCATACAGGTAGTCCTCAACTTACGACCACAATCGAGCCCAAAATTTCTATTATCAAGTGAGACATTTGTTAAGTGAATTTTGCCCCATTTTATGACCTTTCTGGCCACCCTTGTTAAGTGAATCATTGCAGGTGTTAAATGAGCAACGTGGCTGTTAAGAGAATCTGGCTTCCCCATTGACTTTGCTGGTCAGGTGGTCGCCCAGGGGAATCACATGATTCCGGGACACTGCGACCGTCTTAAATATGAGCCAGTTGCCACAAGCTTCCAAAATTTAATCAGGTGACTGTGCAGATGCTGCAATGGTCATAAGTGTGAAAAACGGTCATAAGTCACTTTTTTCCGTGTTGTTGTAACTTTGGACACTAAATGAATGGTTGTTAAGTCGAGGACGGCCTGTAATGCTATTTGTTTGATGTAGGCTTGCATGATCAGAAATTCCAGTTTGCGGGCTTAGTGCCGTTTGTGAAGTTAGGCCATCGTAGCTTATTTAATAAGCCATGATGAAACAAGAGGCGCATTAGTGCAACATGTAAACCAGACCACTGCAGAGCCTCTATGCAAGATCACACTTCTTATCTGATTCTTTTCACTTCTAAATTCAAATGGATTTGTTCATTAAGCTCTTTCCCTTTCTTCCTTCATTTTATATACAGGTAATCCTCAGGTTATGACCATAACTGAGCCTTACAATGATGGTTGCAAGTTATGACCGTCATAAAGCAGGTCATCGCGTGATGTTTACAACCTTTTTTGCCATAAAGCAAAGTCATTGTTCACTATGGGGCGTTTGTTTCTGGAAGAACAACAAAACGTCGTAAATTGCGGTCATGTGCTGCAAACGGTCGTAAATGCAGGCCGGATGCTGAATACCTGACATGTGGCCAGAAGACCGTGGTGTGGGGGGCAGATATTGGAACTGGGTTGTTTTAACTTTGGGGGCCTGTTGTAACTTGGAATAGTCGGTAAGCAACCGGTCGTAAGTCAAGGACTATCGGTGTTGCATTTATAAGCCCCCTTTACGTCTTCTTCTCCTACCCTGGTTAGATAAATTCATGGTAGGTCAGGAGGAAGAAAGGAGTTGGGTTTGAGAAAAGTTTAGAGCAGTTTCACAACCTCGGCAACTTGAAGACGTGTGGACTTCAACTCCCAGAATTCCCCAGCCAGCTATGCTCGATGGGGAATTCTGGGAGTTGATGTCCACACATGCAGAAAGACAGACACCACAGAGGAAAGAGATTGAGGGAAGGAACAAGGGAGATTCAGGAGGACGACCAAGTCAAATCCCCCATTTTGTTTGCTTTAGGGATTTCCAAGCCAAGAAACCCAAAGGGGATCTACTTCAGGCCTGGCTCAGAACCACCCGGGATCGATTTTCCGCTGATCCGTCTTCTCACCAAAGAATGGCCGGGTGGATCAATGCATTACAAGCCCCCAAGGCGATGCTTGGTTTTTTTGAGTGTGAAAATTGGTCATTCAGGACATTTCATCTGCAGGGAGGGCACCCCAGAACATCCGCCATTTTGGAACTCGGCAGCTCAGCACCCCTCAAACTAGTACAGCCACATGGGCAGGGTGTTCCGGCTGTTGCCTCTTCAGTTGCATTGTGCTGGTT
>QLTV01009056.1:2995007-3038645 GCA_003457575.1 Thermophis baileyi
AGCTTTCTTTATGAACAGAAAAAACAAGATTTACAAATGACACTTTCCCAGTTTTAGACCTGCATAAATCGTCTTTCTGTTCAGACAACCCTCCCTCCCCCCTTGAACACACACAGAACACAGTCCAGAGTTTCGATTCGTCTTGAGGATACACATCTTCCACAGTCTTTCTTGGAGAAATCGAGGAAGGAAATGCCCGGAAGTGTGAGATGCTCTTTTATTAATCTATTTTTCTTCTTTCTTTTCTTTTCTTTTTCTTCTTTTCTTTTCCAAGTGGCAGTGAGCCTGCGATACCCATGGAATATGACACAAAGAAATCCGAAAGAGTAACAGGTTTTGGCATAACAGTATTCTAGTCCTCAAGGTATTTTTGTTTTTTGTTTTTTGTTTTTGAAGAAATGGTCTCGTTACAGTTGGTGGCTCTCTTCGTTAAGGGGTTTTCCACTATCACAAAATGTAATTTGGTCACCACTCCATTCCCCTCGCCCGCTGTATCACCATATTCAAGCCAAAAAGGGGGGAAAAAAACACATCAAAGGGAATGTAAAGGATATCCCTCAAACCCACCCACCCCTTCTCAAAAAAGAAAAAAAAATGAGGCACCAACGCAGAGGGTCCTTTCTGGTTTCTCCCCTCATTGTGATGTCTCTTTCTTGAGTTCCAGTTGTGGAAAAAGTCTAGAATAGACACACACACACACATACCGTCCAAAAAAACAAACAGAAAAGGTTAAGCTGAGAAAAATAAGAAAATAAAAAAAACGACTATATTTGGTCTAGAGATTTTAAAAAGAAAAACTCCACAGGGGATTAATCTAAAGGGGTGGGGGTGTTTTTATACCAGCTGGCTTGATAGAGGTCTGTGGAAGATTTTTTTTGTTTTTGTTTTGTTTTTGAAATATAAAACCAGCTCAGCTCCCCATGTCACAGGTTTAAAAAAAAAATTTTTTTTTTAAGCTTTTTTTCCCCCTTCCTCTGTACTGCATCAGACTTGGGAGGGGGGATTGGCTCAGTTTGGGGTGTGTTTTTCAGGAGACGGAAAGACAGGAAATCCAGGGCCCCTTCTTCGCCTGACGTTGGTGATCAAAATCCTTGCAACAACCCCACCCCCCATCCCAAGCGTATCGTTTCTGATCCGGTAACAAACACGCCCCTGTTCGTTCCTCTTCTTCCTCTCATTCTTTCCTCCGATACGTTTCCTCCCCCCCTTGGTTTTTGCAGCTGCCGCTGTAAAAGAAACCCCCCCTTTTCTCGTTTGCAGTTCCGCCGGGGGGCTAGGAAGCGAGGATAGTCCAAAACATCGGCACCACCACGAAGAAGGCATCGGGAACGGTGAAGCTGCAGCAGGAATTATTGCTGGTGAAAATGGGCTCTGGCGATTCGTAGAGGGAATCGTCTGGGGGGAGAAAGGAAAAAAGAAAAGAGTTGGATTTTTTTTGTTCCAGAGAAACCCACTTCCTGTCAGCGTTCCAAAAATGGTGTAGGGTCTCCTGCTTGGGGGTTGGACTAGATGACCTACAAGGTCCCTTCCAACTCTGTTAATCTGTTAAACTCTGAGGCAGGCAAGTTCCTCAAAGAACAATTTATTGGATACATCATATTGGCACAACTGGTGAAAGCCGACTCTGAAAGTTTCCGCGGCTTTCACCTAATTAAAAGATAAAAGTTTCCCCTTTCCCCCAAGTCACTGGTCACGCTATCCAATCCAAGTGCTGGCCAGTTGCTTGGTTACTTCACTCCTCCTCTGGCCAGCCACTGGTGAGAATGTCCTTGGTTCCCACAGGAAAACTTTATTGTTTTGGCTACAATACTGTCCCAAAGCTGGGACAGAACAAAACCCCATCTAGCTATTTCCCCGCTCCCTCTGTTGTGTGGCAACCCTGAAGCCTCCAAGATGGCCTCAGCCAGGTTCACTTCAGGGTTGACACTTCCTTTTCCATCTCTCACGATCTCCTACCATCTCTGATGTCCCCGTTACTCGGCGTGATGGATAGGAAGAGGTAGATGGTTTTAACAAGCAACTGAGGGCAAAAGAATAAAAAGCACAATAACACAGGTCTTCCAAGCGTAGAACAATCATCACATTCAATCATTCACATTTGACTGAATATCTGGACTTCAACTCCCAGAATTCCCCAGCCAGCACGTTTCATTACCCACCTAGGTAACATCATGAGTGCCAGTGAATATGGGGCTTGCTCCCTGTTTTATATACAGTAGCTTGCCCTGCCGGTTTTTTGTGGGGGTTATCTCCTTGGTAATTCCTTGATTGGGGTATTGTCTCCTGCTTGATTGTTTGTCTGGTGTTAATCCCTGCTTATCTGGGTGTTGGCTGCTGGAGAGGATGTGTCTCTGGTCTGTTTTGTTTCCTTCTAAGCCTTTTTATTGTCTCTTTTGAATGGTTTGTAAATATAGCTTATCTCTATGGTCTATTGATGGCTGATTTGTCTGAATGCCAAGCTTTCAGGAATTCCCTAATGTTTTCGGATTTAGCTTAGTCTACTCACAGTTTCCCAGCTGAAACTATAGTTGAGTCTGCCCGTGAGATTAAAGAGTTTTCATCGTATCTTCTGACTGCTATTTGGTGTTCAGGGATGCACTCTCCACAATCAGACAGAAAGCAATACTCAAGTTGTTCTCACAATCAAGCAAGAAAGCAATGCATTAATCAAGGAACCATCAAGGAAAAAAAACCCTGACACTCCCACAAAATGGGTAGAATAACAGAGTTGGAAGGGACTTTGGAGGTCTTCTAGTCCAACCCCCTGTTCAGGCAGGAAATCCTATACCGGCGGCCCCAACCTTTTGGGCACCAGAGACTGGTTCCGTGGAGAGAGGTTTTTCCCTGGACCGGAGGGGGTGGGGTTGACGTGCCATTGGCGACCTTCTCAGCGGCCTCTGACATGCCAAGTCAATGGGGGAAGCTGGATTCGCTTAATGACTACAGATAGTCCTCAATTTACAACAGTTAATTTAGAGACCTTCAAAGTTACAACAGGCACTAAAAAAGTGACTTACGACCGCTTTTCACAATTACAACCATTGCAGCATCCCCATAATCATGTGATCAAAATTCAGACACTTGGCAACTGGTTCATATTTATGACCATTGCTGTGTCCCGGGGTCCTGTGATCTCCTTTTGCGACCTTCTGAGAAGAAAAAAATTAATGGGGAAGCCAGATTCACTTAACAACCTTGCCACTAACTTAACGACTACGTGATTCACTTAACCACTGTGACAAGCAAGGTCGTAAAATGGGGCAAAACTCACTTAACAAATGCCTCACTTAGCAACAGAAACATTGGGCTCAATTGTGGTTGTAAGTCAAGGACTACCTGTATGTGATTCACTTAACTGCTGTGATTTTCTTAACAATCATGGCAAAAAAAAAGGTTGTAAAATTACCCATGACTGATTTAACAATTGCCTTGCTTAGCAAATTCTGATCCCAATTCTGGTTGTAAATTAAGGACTACCTGTAATCTATCTATCTATCTATCTATCTATCTATCTATCTATCTATCTATCTATCTATCTTCTATCTATCTATCATCTTGCAAAGTGGGCAAGGAGATGCCATTGGGAAGTCCCATGCAGGATACGCTTAACAACAGAAATTCTGATCCCCGTTGTGGCCGTAAGTAGAGGACCACCTGTATGTATAGTTTCATGGACCCTAACAGGAAAAAAATAAAATCCTGAAATTGGAACATTCAAATCAACGGCGCGCTTTAGTAAGCTGGGTGCTTCCTCTATGGCCCTGCCATCTGGGACACTTTGATGCCATCCAGTCTGAGCAGCTCTCCTCCTGAGTGGCTGGGTCGGGGAGAGCAGAACGGTCCAGGGTTAAAACAGGCCGGTGAACAAGCTGCTTTTGCCAAGATCAGAAGCTCCCAATTTCCCCCCAGACGGAGACTCAGTTTCAAAATATGCGGGCGGCAATTTTCGCACGATGGCACGGAGCCAACTTTAAGATCTGCCAGCCAACTTATAACAACAGGACATCTCCGGGGACGGTGCCTGTTTAGGTTAGGTTTTGTTATGTCCCCCCCTCCCCGGCCTTGGCTGGCAGTCAGCACCACCGTTCGGGAGGTCAGGGAGCAATTGTTTCATAGCGATCCAATAATCCTGTTTCCAAAAGACGCCTAATCAGCTAGCGATGCAAAAATGTCTTCGAGGGAATCCGCTAAATTACAGCCAAAGCCGTTTTAACACCATTCCCTCAGCTCGGCTCCTCTTAAGTTTATTACTAGATTAAGGGTGGTTTTGGCAGACTCACAGCCTGGAGGAGAGGAGAGGGAGGGTGGGGGAGGAAGAGAGAAGAGGAACGGAGCAAAAAAAAAATAAATTTGGAGATGCAAATCCATCTTGGCATCGGCTTCGAATTCCACCAATTCTACAGGACTAGCTTTTCTTTCCAGTTGCAATGTATGGCTGTGAAAGTTGGACCATAAGGAAGGCTGAGCGCCAAAGAATTGAGGCCTTTGAACTCTGGTGCTGGAGAAGACTCCTGCGAGTCCCTTGGACTGCAAGGCGATCCAACCGGTCAGTCCTAGAGGAGATCAACCCTGGCTGCTCTTTAGAAGGCCAGATCCTGAAGATGAAACTCAAGTACTTTGGCCGCCTAATGAGAAGGAAGGACTCACTGGAGAAGAGCCTAATGCTGGGAAAGATTGAGGGCAAAAGAAGAAGGGGACGACAGAGAATGAGGTGGCTGGATGGAGTCACTGAAGCAGTCGGCCTGAGCTTAAATGGACTCCGGGGGATGGTAGAGGACAGGAAGGCCTGGAGGAACGTTGTCCATGGGGTCGCGATGGGTCGGACACGACTTCGCAACTAACAACAACAACAAGCTTTTCTTATTTTCGCCCATCTGTGCTTGGACAAGTCGCTGTCGTTTTGTCGGACACATTTTTTTTTTTGAAAGGTTGTCCTGGCCTTCTGAGGGTTGAGAGAGAAGTACTGGCCCAAAGTCACTTTCTTGGCTTTTGCACCTAAGGCAGGACTAGAACTCCCAGGCGCTTGGCTTCTAGCCCAGGGTCTTTAGTTACTAAACCAAACTGACTCTCAGGGTTCTAGGTAGTCATTGACTTACATCATTCATTTAGTGACCGTTCAAAGATACAACGGCACTGAAAAAAATGGCTTACAACCATTTTTCACATTTACAACAGGGAGTGAATGCTGGGGGCAAAGTCTAGCTTCTTCTGCAAAACTAGCCATTTAATTTGAATTAATTCCACTGTCTGCAACATCTATACTTCTCAGGTGCTAGACTAGGGGAGGGGAGATCCAGGTTCTAGTCCCTACTCAGCCACAGAAGCTCATTGGCTGAATTTGGGTCAACTCCTGCCTCAGCCCAAGAGCCAATCAGGTGTAGTGGGGATGGGGATGGACTAGAAGGGACAAGACCTGGATTCTAATCTTCCCTCAGCACAGAAGTTCCTGGGTGACTCTGGGCCAGTTCCTTTGTGTCAGTCAATTCACACAGACACCCTTCCTAGGGTGAAGGAGAACAGGCGGAGGGTTACCTATGAAATCCCCTTGAAATCCTGAATGAAAAGGAAGGAAGGAAGGAAGGAAGCAAGGAAGGAAGCAAGGAAGCAAGGAAAAGAAAGAAGTAAGAGAGAGAGAAAGAGAGAAAGAAAGAAAGAAAGAAAGAAAGAAAGAAAGAAAGAAAGAAAGAAAGAAAGAAGAGAAAGAGAAAAAAAGGAAGGAAAAAAGAAAGAGAAAGAAAGAGAAAGAGAAAAAAGAGAAAGAGAGAGAGGGAGCTCTCTGCTTCCTAGTTCTAGGCCTGTCAGCTGTTCTTTGGGCTTTTTAAAATATGTGCATTCCAATCTTCTGGAATTCTAATCTCAAAAGGGTCTGACCAGTAGGTAAGAGCTGGGCTTTTTTGAATACAACTGCAGAAACCTAGTGAATTTCGACAGATATCTGGTCACAAGACTCATTTACCATCACCAGAGTCTTGGTCCATGTTTAAACAGAGTGATTTGTTGATATTTTCCCCCGAGAGAGAAAGAAAGAAAGAAAGAAAGAAAGAAAGAAAGAAAGCAAGAAAGAAAGAAAGAAAGAAAGAAAGAAAGAAAGAAAGAAATAGCCACAAGATACTTGTCCCAACCCTTGTGGAAAGCCACTACAAATACTTCATGCTTCATGAGGGGGAAAAAAACCCTCAACAAAACAACCCGGGGCTTTCTTTCATATTTAAAAAAAGTCCTTGTTTTGTTTTAAAGCCAATTAAAATCACACAGACACACAAACACGCACACAGAGAGAAATGAAACAGCACCAAAAAAAACAGCAATCTCTTTCCCGATTCTGTCATTTCTGACTATTTGCACACTCCCTGGGAAGAACTGTGACCAAACATTAATTACATGTTAACAGGAGAAAATTATTAATTTGTGTTTTCTTTTTTCCCCAAACAGCTGCATGATTTGATTCTTTTTAAAATACCACCTGTTCAGAAAAAGCAGAAGGTTGTTGCTGTTTGTTACATTTTAAATAAAATAATTGGCTTTCTTTCCCCCTCCTTGATCCCAACAATGAAGTCAGCGGGTATTCCAGACTGCCCCGGGTTCATCTAAGTTTTTCCCCCTCCTTTTCATAGATTTGTCTTCACCCCAACATAATTTGGTGGAAATCTGCATGCCACTTCAGCCGACTGCTTAGTATTTCAGCCACTGCCAAGAAAACAAAAGGTGAAAGTTATTGGAAAGGTTTGTTTGTGTGTGTGTGTGTGTGTGTGTGTGTGTGTGTGTAGGCCTGTGTGTCAAAAGGCCTTCACTAATTTGATCCCAAGGGCAAAATGTGCAAGGAAGGGGCAGTGCCCATTCTGCTTGAAAACAGGTTTTGGGTTGTTGGTAATCAGGACTGAGCACCGACCAGGAAGGGGACACTATCTTGACTTTTTTGACCTGCACCCACTCACACCCTGTAGACCGGAGGTGGGGAACAATGTCCCCTTCATGACTTGTGGACTTCAACTCCCAGAATTCCATGGCTGACTCAGGAATTCTGGGAATTGAAGTCCACAAAAGTCATAAAAGGGCCATCGTTCCCCACCCCCCTGCAGTCGCTCCTGATTCTTCAATGTTTTAGTAGCCAAGAATAAGACTTCAGTTTTGGGGTAAACTCAGGAGGTGAGAGAGTGAGGCCTACCTCTGAGGTGCTCAGAGAAGGGATCTGGGTGCCAGAGATATGTTCTCAGATTGCCCAAAAGCAAATCTAGGGAAAATTGAGGGAACAAGCTAATTAGAATGTCTATGGAGATTCTCAGTCATCCAGGTCATGGCTGTCCCAAAGATGCTTTTTCAAAAGGCAACTGGATTTTGTTTTGTTTTTTTCCTTGAAGACGTTTCGCTTCTCATCCAAGAAGCTTCTTCAGTTCTGTCTTCAGTCTTCAGAAGCGAAACGTCTTCAGAGAAAAACAAAACAAAATCCAGTCGCCTTTTGAAAAAGCACCTTTGAGACAAGCTAATTAGAAGCCACTGGTATGTCACACATAGCATGACATTTGTGCCATAACACCATCATGGCCATGTTATCATGTGTCCTGCTGAGGAACACCCACAAAGTTGGGGATGTTGTATGTATCTGGGCCACTTGAAGCATATCTGCATAAACTGCTCCGTCACTGGAAGTTTTCAAGAAGAGATTGACAGCCATTTGTCTGAAATGGCGTAGGGTCTCCTGCTTCAGCAGGGGGTTGGACTAGAAGACCTCCAAGGTCCCTCCCAACTCTGTTATTCTGTTACACTATTATAAACTAACCAATTAAACTGGATTTGCCTATAGAGTAAGTCAGAACAAACCCTAATCAACGTTAATACAAACCCAGCTAGCATGTTAGGTGAAGGCAGGAAGTAAGTCTGTCACTGATTAAACTTCCAATATAGGCAGTCCTTGACTTATAACCATTACAATGGCACTGAAAAAAGTGACTTATAACCTGGTCCTTGCACTCCCACAGTGATGTGATCAAAATTTGGCTGCTTGGCAACAGGCTGTCAGGGTTCCATGTATTTATGGTGGTTGCAGAGCCCTGAGGTTATCTGATCATCATTTGTGGCCTTCCTAGCTGGCTTCTGACAAGCAAAGTCAATGGGGGAAGCTGGATTCGCTTAAAGGACCTCATGATTCACTTAACAACTGAAGCGATTCACTTAACAACTGTGACAAAAAAGGTCATGAACTTGGGTGCACCTCACCTAGCCACCGCCTTGCTTAGCAACAAAAATTATGGTCTCAACTCTGGTCGTAAGTTGAGGACTGCCTGTAATCTTATCCCAGGTCTGAAAAAAGAATCTCTGAATTGTAGGATCACTGAAAGATGGAATCGAGGGAAAAATTCCTCTACCTAGAAGTGAGGATTTAAGATTCTTCTCCTGGGGGAAACCCCTCCCTTCAGCTGTAGGCACTGACTCCCTCTGAATGTAGATCAACTTCCCCTTTCTTGAAGAATAGCGACAGAAACTTGCCACTGGCAAGGACCATGAGGAAACCAAGAACAATGCAGAACTGTCAACCCACACCACAGAATAGCTGTTGGGTTAACCTTTGATGCCTTGAACGGTTTCTGAATTTATTCCTCTTCTGTAGGGCAGGGGTATCCAACCTTGACCACTTTAAGACCTGTGGACTTCATCTCCCAGAATTCCCCAGCCAGCATGGCTGGCTGGGGAATTCTGGGAGATGAAGTCCACAGGTCTTAAAGTGGCCAAGGTTGGACACCTCTGTGGTTCGGGTGAGGTAATCAGGTCCATCTCTGGCTAACCAGAAAGGAACTTCATGGTGACTCCAACTACCTTTCTTGGCCAACAAAGATGGAGCCCAGAGGAAGTCCTCTAAAGCACATCACATACTCTGGTAGTATTCCAAAAGTTTATGGGTGGAAAAACACCCTTCCTCAGTGCTGTACATCCAAAGTTCGCGTCTATAGAGGCAAATGTGTCTATCTTAGAATGTTTAATGAACAGAGTGTCAACCCTGAAGCTGACCTGACTGAGGCCATTTTGAGGCTTCAGGGCTGGAGGGGGGAGTAGAGATAGCTGGGGTTTGTAGCCAAAACAAAATACTTTCTCTTGGGAACCAAGGACATTTCAGCTGGTGCATTTCAGCATATGCCAATAGGGCATATCCAATAAAGCTATTCTTTGAGGAATCTACCTGCCTGTTCTGCCCCAGTGACGTGCCACCAATAATACGCACACACAAACTGCAAAACACTGTTCTTTTACTAATAATAAAGATCTTCTAATAACTTCTTAGGAGCAAAATAATATTTTGAAAACAAAATAAAGGCAGAATACTCTTTTTCAAACCTCCGCTGGTAAATGTCTAATCTTTAACAGCTGGCCGGAGTCCAAGAGATAATATGAGCAGGTCTGACAGTATCTGGCAATACTCCCAGATCTAAGAATGCAGGAAACAAGACCCGTACTGGAACAAGTAAACGAGCAGACTGGAGTCACAAAGATCAAGAGTAATATTAAACGTTGTTTCCTGGCCTGCAACAAGGCTCAGCGTGATCAGGTCTTAAATAGTCTAAGGGTGTGGCCACTTAGCCTGCAGCTCTACTCTCGAGGAGACCTCCTCCTGAGTAGCCACTTTTGCCTTCTAGCAGCCCTGCGTGCCCGAGCATTGAGAAGAAGAGGCTCCTCCTCTTCTTCTTCGGCCCTGATGGGCTCCTCAGGAGGTACAGAAGGCCCTGGTTGACTCTCAGCCTCCTCGCTCTCTGACTCGGGCGCCAGGTGCACGGGCCGATGGTACCGTGCCACAACCGCCTCATCGTCCTCGGGATCCATAATCACCGGCACAGGACACTGGCGGGCCACAACACTGCCTCGGAGGTTTGCCTGCTGTGGGTAAGTTACTTGGAACCCTGACACCGAGATGATTCTGTCCACTTGCTACCCGGCCAATGCCTCTTGGTGAAACCCTGTGGTTACCACTGTTAATGTTGCTAACCACCAGACCCAAGTGGGCTGGGATGGCCCACGGGAGCTGTTCGTTGCTGATGGAATCTGCCAAAATCATGGTGGCAGCTTCACTGGATCCACCTGCTGATGGTGGACCATGGATCTTGTTCCCCTTGGTTTCCTGGCTTGGGGGCGAAGGAGAGATGCTTTGAGTTCCATCTTTGATGACCAAGAACTCAGAGAACCTTATTCCTAGCTTAGTGGGTGCAGTGAAGCTGGGAATACAGGTAGTCCTTGACTTACAACTACAATGTTTCTGTTGCTAAGCAAGGCAGTTGTTAGTGTGTTGTGCCCCCATTTTGCGATCAGCTGGGCTGCGAGGGCAGGGCAGGGCGAGCAAGCCAGAGAGTTAGATATAGCGACGGGATTGCGTAAGGGCAGGTGGGTGGGCCCAGCCGGTGGTCAGAACTACCGGTTCGCCTGAACCGGTCCGAACCGGCAACAGCCCACCTCTGGTTGTACCCCCATTTTGCGACTTTTGGGGAATGGTTGTTAAGCGAATCACTACTGTTGTTAAGTGAATCATGCAATTGTTAAGCAAATCTGCCTTCCCCCATTGACTTGCTTGTTAGAAGCTCCCTAGGAAGTTTGCAAATGGCAATCGCAGGACTCCAGGACGCTGCAACTGTTGTAGATACCAGTACATGCCAGTTGCCAAGCACCTGAAGTTTGATCACGTGATGTGGGGATGCTGCCAGAGTCGTAAGTGTGAGAACTGGTCGCAAGTCACTTTTCTCAGTGCCTTTGTAACATTAAACGGTCATTAAACAAATGGTTGTAAGTCAAGGAATACCTGTACAGCATCCAGAGCCACCCAAACATCCAGTTTCTGAAAAACAGTGCCAACTAGTTCACCAATTCAAATTCAAATTCAAATTAGAATTATTTCTCTCTTTTTCTTCTTCTTAAAAGCTGAAACCTTGTGAGATCATCAAATCTCAAATGATTAGGGGACTGGAGGCTAAAACATATGAAGAACGGTTAGAGGAACTGGGCATGGCTAGTCTAGTGAAGAGAAGGACCAGGGGAGACATGATAGCAGTGTTCCAGTATTTGAAGGGCTACCACAGAGAGGAAGGGGTCAAGCTGTTTTCCAAAGCACCTGGAGGCCAGACAAGAAATAATGGATGGAAACTGAACAAGGAGAGATTCAACCTGGAAATAAGGAGAAATTTTCTGACAGTGAGAACAATCAACCAATGGAACAGAAGTTGCCTTCAGAAGTCGTGGGAGCTTCATCACTGGAGGCTTTCAAGAAGAGACTGGGCTGCCATCTGTCAAAAATGGAGTAGGGTCTCCTGCTTGGGCGGGGGGGTTGGACTAGATGATCTTCAAGGTCCCTTCCAACTCTGTTAATCTGTTAATATCTGTTAAAATCTGACAAGTGTGGGTATCACCTGAGTTCTGTGCAGAAATATTGAAATCTCATAAGATTTTAACCTTTATACAGGTAGTCCTCGACTTGGGACCAGAATTTTTGTCATTAAGCAGTGTGGTCATTAAGAGTTATCACATGACTATGCCCCATTTTATGGCTTTTTTCCTGCCATGGTCATTAAGCCAATCTGGTTTCCCCAAGTAAGTCTGCTTCTCAGAAGCTGGCTGGGAAGATCACAAATGGCAATCACCTGACCAAAAGGCGTAGATCACTTTTTTCAGCACCGTCATAACTTGGAACGGTCACTAAATGAATGGCCGTAGTGCCCTGATCAGTACAGACAGTCCTCAACTTACAACAGTTCATTTAGTGATCGTTTCAAGTTACAACGGCACTGAAAAAAGTGACTTATGACCGTTTTTCACAGTTACGACCTTTGCAGCATCCCGGCAGTCATGTGATCAAAATTCAGATGCTTGGCAACTGATTCATATTTAAGACGGTTGCAGTTTGTTGGGATCCCCCTTTGCGACCTTCTGACAAGCAAAGTCAATGGGGGAGATTCACGTAACAACCGTGTTACTAATTTAACCACTGCAGTTATTCACTTAACAACTATGGTGAGAAAGGTCATAAAATGGGACAAAATTCACTTAACAACTGTCTCGCTTAGCCACAGAAATGTTGGGCTTAATTGTGGTCGTAAGTCGAGGACTACCTGTAATGTTAATACAACAGAGACCCAATTGCAGCCATCACCTATTTTTATCCATTTTTCAAAGCATTCGTCCTTTCAGCAACACTGCATTTTTCCCATTTATAAGTAAATCTGGATTTCAGAATAAATCTAGAGGGAAAATAAAGGACATTTGTTTTTCAAACATGAATTTCTATTTACCCTTACACCACGTCCTTTTAAAAGGTGGCTTTTGATATTTCTGAGCTGAGTGGTGCAGCAGAAGACTGGGGAAAAAAATAAAGGTTGGTACTTAATGTACAGTCTGATTCATGCATTACTCCAGGTTGGTTCAAAATAGAATCCTGGAGGAAAAAGAAATTCACATTTCCTACGCCTTCCTTCGTCTGGTCCTACTTACTTGTTGGTCGAACATAAACCTTCAACTTTAAGCAGGGTTTGTCAACCAGATTAGGTGGAGTGGCCGCTGAAAGAAAGCAGAAGAGACAAAGAGGGGGAAATGGTGTTAGAGCAAACCAGGTTCCTGCCACACACAGAGGTATTTTGTATCTTTCAGGTAACATGCAAAGAAGGCTAGTTCTAAAAAAACTCAAGTGCTCCAGCAATTTGCATTTCTTTCTTTCTTTCCTTCCTTCCTTCCTTCTTCTCCTTCCTTCCTCTTCTGTTTAACTTTCTTTCCTTTCCTTCCTTCTTTTTGTTCCTTCCTTCCTTCCATCTCTTTTTCCTTCCTTCCTTCCTCCCTCCCACCTTCCCCTTTCCCTCCCTTCATTCTTCCCTTCCCCCTCCCTTCCTCTCTCTCCCTTTTTCCTTCCTTCTTCCTTCCTTCCCTCCCTCCCTCCTTTCCTCCCTCCCTCCCTCCTTCCTCTCCCTCCCTTTCTTTCCCTCTCCCTTCTTTCCTTCCTCTCTCCCTCCCTCCCTTCCCTTTTTTCTTTCCAAATTTGTACAGAGCAAAAGTCATGCACAATTTTGCTCTTCGTCCTTTCAGCAACTCTGCATTGTTCCCATTTATAAGTAAATCTGTATTGTCTCCTCCGCATTCAGCGTGCACGGGCCCGAGATGGTTGCCGTTTTACCAGCGCACAGAGCCCCAAATTCGCACCCAGCACCGCCGCGGCCAAAAACGCCTCCTTGATGCTGAGAATCTTTGCCCCGATGGCTGATGGGCACTATTATGTTCAACAGCTCACACTCCACTGCCTTGAGACTATCCACACCAATTGCTATTTGACCCACTGATGTTTCCCGGCACTGCTAAGCAGCTTAAAACTCTCTTAGGTATCCCCGGTTCTTTTTACTGCACGATAGGCTCCGCTTTTAAAGCCGTGTCTTTGATCAACTACCAAAACCGATGTCAAAAGTTGTCTGACCCCCAGGCAGGGATACTTAACCAGGACCCGGCTCCTTAGATGTGCTTGGATTTCCACCCCCCAAAAAAACCTGCCAAGCCAAATGACACGCTTTGGAGGGCTTCCTTCAGCCCGGCCGGGTGTGATATGTGTGTTGAACGAGAGGCGAAGGGGCTTGTTGTGGCAGGAGAGTAAAAATTGGTAATTAAAACCACAGGGACGAGGCGCAGGGGGGTGCCCAGTGGGAATATTCCCAGGCATGAAATTGGTTGGATTAGGATGGATGGGCCAGCGGAGAGAGAAAAAAAGAGGGTTAAAAGGAAGAAGAAGAAAAAAAACCCCACACGCCCTATTTTGGTGGAGCAAAGCAAAGATTTGCCAAGGCGGATTTTTCGCCTGTTCTAAAACGGATTGGATTTGACAGCCCAATTCCAAAGAAATCCAGGGAACATCCTGTTTGAAGAAAGCTAGGAGTTTCCTTTCTATGCAAGGGTCATCAAAAATGAATGTTCGAACCACGCAGGAACACTGATTTATATTAATGTTCCTCCAGGGGACTATAGATCTAAGCTTGGTCACCCGGCCGGCCTCTTTTTCTCCCCGGCTTGTTTTCCTAGTTAGGCAGAGCAAGAAAACGGCCACTTGAAAACAGAAAAGAAATAAAAAGCAAATTGGGTCAGATCAGCAATTCTCCTCCCCCCTTCCCCCCAAAGCATTGTCAGTGTTGGCGAATTCAGAATTTAGGCTTTTTTTTCTCCACACGCCACTTTTATTTTAAATATGCTTTTAATCATTTGGAGGTGAGATATAGTAGATAGATAGATAGATAGATAGATAGATAGATAGATAGATAGATAGATAGATAGATAGATAGATAGATAGATAGATAGATAGATGATAGATAGATAGATAGATAGATAGATAGATAGATAGATAGATAGATAGATAGATAGATAGATAGATAGATAGATAGATGGATGGATGGATGGATGGATGGATGGATGGATGGATGGATGGATGGATGATAGATTGATAGATAGATAGATAGATAGATAGATAGATAGATAGATAGATAGATAGATAGATAGATAGATAGATAGATAGAAGGGGGAAGGGGAAGGAGGGAAGCAAATTTTTTAAAGGGTTTCTTTCATAACTGCCCTGGACATTGTAGGTTTTTTTTCTTATTTAAAAAATGCTCTTTTTAAGGCTAAAAATATACAAACGAAGTGATGAATGGAGGCCGTAGGATTCCCTAAACTCCGACTTCCCTCTAAAGCAAACAGAATAAAGAAGCCGTTGGCAGAAACAGACTTGTCTTTCGACAGACATAATCAAAATGCAAAACCAGATAATCTTATCCTGGCCACGAATTCCAGATGAGAATGAATTTAACCTTATGTGTATTTGTACTCCTTAACAGAGGGTTTGGTATCATTTTATTTCACCGGTTTGGGTTAACCACACATACCAGCTTCAGGGGGTGGGGGCAGGGGTGGGTTCTGGTTTACCTCGCTGCCGGTTCGCTTCCTCATGCGCTGCATGGGCACGCACGCCTTGCGTGCCACGTGGGTGCGCCGCGCAGCCACGCGTGCATGCGCAGTGCTAAAAAACCAGCTTTTGAGCATGTGCAGAAGCAAAAAATAGCTTCTGTGCATGTGCAGAAGCAAAAAACAAGATGGCGGCGCCTATGGTGCCGCCCAGAGAGCCGGTTCGGGGGCGTGTCCAGCCGGCCATTGCTGCCAGTTCGGCGAGCGGGGGGAAATTCCCACTACCAGTTCTATAGAGCCAGTCCGAACCAGCAGGAACCCACCTCTGGGTGGGGGGGAAACACCTCAGTGATCCAGATACTTAAAGACATGGGCTTGCTTCACACAACATAGAGAAAAGAAGCATCAAACTTTACCAGTGGTTTTGGCTGGATACCAGGAAAGTCCTAACAATAAAATAACTCAGATTGCTTCAGTAGAGGACGCTACTTTGCTGCAAGTGTTAAAAAAACTCAAGTGGGAATGTAGGGGTAACAGATTCCCTACTTAGTGAAGGGGGGTTCTGAGTTCTAGTTCTACCTTACACACAAAAGCTGGCAGCGTGACTTTGGGCCAATCACCAGGAGACGGTGAGTTCTAGTCCTGCCTTAGGCACGAAAGCTGGCTGCGTGAATTTGGGCCAGTTACTCTCTTGTAGCCCAACCCACCTCACAGGATTGTTGTTGTGGGGAAAACAAGAGGAAGAAATATTAGGCATGGTTCGCTGCCTTGAGTTAGAATATAGAATAATAGACTTGGAAGGGACCTTGAAGGTCTTCTAGTTCAACCCCCTGCTCAGGAAGGAAACCCTACACCAGGGGTGAAATCCAACAGGTTCTGGAGATCCGGTAGCAGAAATTTTGAGTAGTTCGGAGAACCGGCAAATACCACCTCTGGCTGGCCGCAGAGTGGGGTGGGAATGGGGATTTTGCAGTATCCTTCCCCTGCCACGCCCACCAAGCCACGCCCACAGAACCGGTAGTAAAAAAAATTTGGATCTCACCACCGCCCTATACCATTTCAGACAAATGGTTGTCCAATCAATCTCTTCTTAAAAACCTCCAGTGTTGGAGCACCCATGACTTCTGGAGTCAAGTTGTTCCACTGATTAATTGTTCTAATTGTCAGGAAATTTCTTCTTAGTTCTGGGGTGTTTCTCAACTTGATTAGTTTCCATCCATTGCTTCTTATCCTGCCTTCAGGTGCTTTGGAGAATAGCTTGACCCCCTCTTCTTTGTGGCAACCTCTGAGATATTGGAATACTGTCACCCCCTAGTCCTTCTTTTCATCAAACTAGACATATGCAATTCCAGCAACCATTCTTAGTAGCCTCCAGCCCCCTAATCATCTTTATTGCTCTTCTCTGCACTCTTTCTAGAGTCTCAACATGGTACTATACCTGTGCCTTTGGTTTTTCTTGCCTAAACGTAGAACCTTACTTTTTTCACCATTGAATTTCATTTTGTTAGATGGAGTCCAGTGTTCAAGTCTGTCAAGATCCTTCTGTATCTTAAGCTCATCTTCTGGACTGGAGTGTTGGCTATTCCTGCCAGCTTGGTGTCATTTGCAGATTTGATAAGTTCTCCATCTATCCCTCATCCGAATCATTGATGAAGATGTTGAAGAGTACTGGGCCTAAAACAGAGCCTTGGGGTACTCCACTGCATACTTCCCTCCATGTAGATGCAGTTCCATTGAGGACTACACGTTGAGTGCGGTTGGTCAGCCAGTTACGAATCCATCTGGTGGTGATGCTGTCTAACCCACATTTTTCTATCTTATCAAGTACCAAATTTTTTGGAGTATAAGATGCCCCTCCCTAAAAGTGGCTGAAAATTTCGGTGCGTCTTATACAGTGAATGTTGTGGTGTGGGGGGGGGGGAGGAGGGTTGGTGCGGTGCCGATCAGCTGTTCTAGAATGGGCCGTGGAGGTGGCGGCAAGCGGGCTGCGCTGGTGGCAAACGGGCTGCGCCGAACAGGCTGTGGCGGCGGTGAACGGGCGGCGGCAAATGGGCCGCGCCAAACAGGCTGTGGCGGCGGTGAACGGGCAGCACCAAATGGGCCGTGGAAGCGCCGAATGGGCCATAGCGAACGGGCCGCGGCAGCAGTGAACGGGCCGCGGTGGCGGTGGCAAAGGCAAACGGGCCGCGGCGAACAGGCCAGATGAATACTGGATGGATGCTGGGAGGCAGAGGCAGATTTTTTTTTCTTGTTTTCCTCCCCAAAAAAGGTAGGTGCATCTTATAATCCGGAGCGTCTTATACTCCGAAAAATACGGTAGTAGGTTATGGTCTACTTTATCAAAATAATAAAGGTGGGTTATCAATAAAATACAAATCTCAAAAGCCCCTTTCAACTCTCCCTTCCTTGGAGTCTTATCATCAAGCTGCATCTAGAAATAGTGGTCCATTCTTCATGGCAACTGTTTCAGCAGAGGTGAGACAACCCTCTATTGGGGATGGCTGAAGTTGAGATTTTGGCCCTGGGCAAGGGGTCAGACTAGATGATCCTCCACATCCCTTCACAGCAGGCTACTTCTGCCGACTGCCAGCAGTTTGGCAGTTGAAATCTCACCAGCTCAAGGTTGACTCAGCCTTCCATCCTTCCGAGGTGGGTAAAATGAGGACCTGGATTGCTGGGGACAATATGCTGACTCTGTAAAACCACTTAGAGAGGGCTGTAAAAGCACTATGAAGCGGTATATAAGTGCTATTGCTATTGCTGTAGCAATATTCTGTGCTTTTTATTTTTTTTAAAGATTTTTTTAAAAAATCCTGTCTTTAATACTTTTATAAGTAATTCAAGGTGGCAAACATACCAAATACTTCTTCATCCTTCTATTTTCCCTACAACAACAAACCAGTAAATGTGTTTGGCTGAGAGTGACTGGTCCAAAGTCACCCAGCCGGCTTTCATGCCTAAGGCGGACTAGAACTCACCATCTCCTGGTGATTGGCTCAAAGCCACCTAGCCAGCTTTCACGCCTAAGCTGGTACTAGAACTCACAGGCTCCTGGTTTCTAGGCCCGCACCTGAACTAGTAGCTCCAAGTTCATTGTTGTTGTTGTGTGGATGCAGCTAAGAGGTTGTTCTGGGCTTAGCAGAGGAGCAGGAGTTTCAGCAAAGTACCCTCAATTGACTCCAAGGCTGGGCTCTGGCATTCTTTAGAGTTGTCCTCATTTGGGTGGCTTGTTTCAAAAAAAAAAAAAAATGCCCCAGCGGGAAGAGAAAATGGGGTCCCAGCAGGCAAACAGACAGGCTGAGAAAACCCAGGGCCAAGGAGGTCCTTCAGCCCCCCACCCCACCCCGCATTACAATCCGAGGAGACCGCCAGCAGCTGTTCCCAGAGCTATTTCAATTTTGGTCTCAGCGGCTTGCTGAGATATTGACACCAACCACGGGGGGGCTTTCTCTGAGATCCCCTCCCTTCCCATCGCTTTCCCATCCAGCCTCCCTCCGAGCAAGAAGAGCGCCATTGTCCGCGGACAATCCGCGGCTGACGTCACCTTTCTGAATGGGACCAAAGAGGGCGCCACAATGGGAGCCATTGAGAAAAAAAAAGAGAGAGAGAGAGAGAACGCGAGAGAGGCCTCATTTGCGTAACCACACCCCTTCATTTGCATGTCCCGCCACCCAGGGTTTCTTTCCCAGAGAAAACGCCGGGCTCATGAATGCAGGCTGGAGAAAGTGCGACGGAATCGGGCAACGTGGGAATCGTGCAACGTGGGGTGTTCCTCTGTGTGTGTTTGTGTCTGTGTGTTTCTCTCTGTGTGGGAGTGTAGATCGCCGAGCCCTTTTTCTTTCCCAGGCTGCCACCTTCCTTCCCATGCTTCACCTAAAAGAGTTTAGTAGTTATTATGCGAAGTTTGGGGTTTTTTTTGGGGGGGGGCGGTTTGAGGAAGGGTCTGCCCCAAAAGTTTTTTGTCTGAACTTTTTTCCTTTTTATTTCTGGAGGCTTCTCTCTCCGTTCTGCGGGTCGGCTTTAGGGATATGTAAAAATTGACGACGAAGCTTGGATATCCGGTGCAGCACCTGTGTGAAAAACAGCCTCGGTCGGTGGTTTTGGGTTATGTGGTGGGGTTCCCCCCCCCGACATATTTCTTTTTCCGTTTTACGGTTTTCTTTTTTCTTTTTAAATTGTAAGCCAGCCAGGTTAATCTGGAAGCGGGAAGTCTCTAAATATGTACCGGAATACATATGTGTGTGCGTTTGTGTGTAGTGACAACCTGTAATAAAATGGTGCAGTATGCAATTTTCTCCTCCACTCCATTTCCCTTTAGTTTTGTTTTTCCTTTTTCCCACCTCAGCCTCAAATCAATATTCATGACCTCCTGCTTGCATCCTGTTGTTCCCAAAGTTTGCTCTCTTTCTTCTTTTTCTTTCTCTCTCTTTCTTCTATCTTTCTCCCTCCATCTCCCCTCCTTCCTTCCTCCCTTTTCTCCATCCCCTTTTCTTCTTTCTTTCTTTCTTTTTCTTTCTTTCTTTTCTTTCTTTTTCTTTCTCTTTCTTTCTTTCCTCCCTCCCTCCCTTTTCTTTCTTCTTCCTTCCTTCCTTCCTTTCTTTCTTTCATTCTTTTTCTTTCTTTCTTTCTTTCTTTCTTTCTTTCTTTCTTTCTTTCTTTCTTTCTTTCTTTCTTTCTTTCTTTCTTTCTTTCTTTCTTTCTTTCTTTCTTTCTTTCTTTCTTTCTTTCTCTTTCTTTCTTTCTTATTTTTTTTCCACTTTTGCAAAATGTGCAGTTATTCCCAAGCCTAGGGATACTTATAAAGTGTTTCCCTACTGTACACAGATACTTATAAAATTAAATTATCATAAAGATTAAATTATTATAAAATTAATTATCTAAAATTATTACTAAAAACATTTATAGAGCATTTCCCTGTTGTACAGTGATGGTGCTATTTTGTTGTCTCCTAAATAAAACCCTTTAAAGCTTTAAGCAAAGTCTTAGCTTTTCTAGAACTGATGATGTTGCCTAGTTTGGTAATGAAACGTCTGCAAAAAACCAATAAACTCAGAGAGCACCAAGGACCCCAAAGTCTTAGCTTTACCATATCCTCCAACTCAGATGTGCCATTACTTGGGTATACAGTAACCAGACCTTGTAACCATAGTTTGTTTGGGGCTTATATCCTGATTTCCCTACACTTCTCTACACTTTTAATTAGACTTTTTAAATTTAGCACAGCATTGAGATATATTCTTAGAATCTTACATACCTATGGAATTGATTTAATTGCAGGTGATTTTTGTCTTTTTTTGGGGGGGGACAACAGGGAGCTATAGGAAACGATGGAAAGGAGTTTAAAAAAAAAAAAGTCTGCATGAAATTTTATAACATTACCTTAAGTCCCAGTCAATGGAGAGATCTCATAAATAAAGAAAGAACCTTTACAGAAGGGAGTGATGGGAGAAAGAGAGAGGAAAGAAGGAAGGGAAGGAAATGAAGGAAGAGTGAAAGAGAGGGAGGCAGATGAAGGGAAGAAGAAGGGAAGGGAAGGGAACAGATCAACTATTAATAGCGAGGAGATTCTTAATAGAATCATAAGGCTGGAAAGGACCCTAGAGGTCCTCTAGTCCAGCCCTCTTTCCAAGGCAGGAGACCTTACTGCACCCTAGACAAATGGCTATTAAATGGCTTATATGCTGGGATGTCTTCACTCCCCTCCGTTAAATTGAGGGTGTCATCAATCCCAACCCTGCCCATCCATTCCTCTGCAAATGTAAGGAGGAGTCCCTCCCTCCAATCAAAGTCCACATATCTTCAGGGATTCTGCCAAACGGGGGGGGGGGGATTATACCAATTGGCGAGACCCCCAATTCTTAATGGGCTGAACCACAAGCAGAGTCCTTCGTCCCTGCCTGCTTTCTGCCACCCCCTCTCTCTCTCTCTCTCTCTGCCCAGCCCATCCCTTACCTTTTTAACCCCCCCTCCCTCTTCCTCATACCCCCTTCTTCCTTTCCATCTAGACCACCCAACCCTGAGCTAGCAAGAGAAGGATCTGCATTCGCAAGAAACCTCAATCTGCATTTTAGCTGGCTGGGCCCGTTTTACTCTTTTTGCCCTTTTGGTTTCCTGCCAAATTCCTGGCACGTTTCTAAAATTTAAAGAGAGGAAGTGCACTTTAGCTTCCTTTCCTTCCACCAGTATAACCCCCGATGGATCAATGAAAACAAAAGTGACATAGATTCAACTTAGGTATGTTGGCCTCTGCCGAGTCTTCTCTTTCTGCAGTGTTTTATTGATAGCTATAGACATTTATCTCTGGGCTCCTTCAAACTGAGGGAAGGAAGGAAGGAAAGGAACTTTTGAGTGATTGCATTCAGGGGCTGGGTTTTATGAGTGCCCGCACATACACTCGTGAGGGTAACTAAAAGTAACCATCGAAAAAGAAGAACGACAGAATCACATACATTTAACGAATTTTGCTGGGTTTTTCTGTAGAATCTGGTCATTGCAGAGCACAAAGATTTCAGGAACTCTTATAGGATCAAATGTCAAGAGCAAAGGAACCAGTGGTCAAGAAAGATGCTGCAGATTAGCACTTGGTAGGACCAGTCTATGACAATTCGCCACGGCCAACTTGTCACAGGACAACTCACTGCGGGACAAGAGTTACAGTGATATCAAAGAAATGGTGAAATAGAATCATTAAGAAAAAGATGCTAAAGGAGGGACAGAATGAATTGTGAATGGCAAAAATATTTTTATTTATTTATTTTAAATAATGAAATAGAATTGTCCTGCAGTTGAGTTGTCCCGTGGTGAGTTGGTTGCGGCAAATTTTTCCATTCCGTGGTAGGACAGCCATGAAGGGGTTGAAAGAGAGAATCAGATGGCGTGAAGGGTCTATACCAGGGATGGCAAAACTTTTGGGCTCGGAGTGTCAAAAGATTTGGAAGGAACTTGAGTCTCCTGGTGTGTCACCCTCCCTTCCAAACAATTCTTTATATATTCATTTTTTAAAAAAAAATCACGTGGAGTGCTATGTATTATATAAAGAAAATCAAATAATTACAAATATTTTATTTATTAGCTCACCTATATTATATTTATAAATAATTGCTGAACATAACCAATACTCCTTCCTCTTGTTATTTTTTCCACAACAACAACCTATGATGTGGAATGGGTTGAGAGATACCGACTGGCTCAGAATTACCCAGCCAGCTTTCCTGCCTAAGGCAGGACTAGAATACACCATCTCCTGGTGATTGGCCCAAAATCACGCAGCCGACTTTCATGCCTAAGGTGGGACTAGAACTCACCGTCTCCTGGTGATTGGCCCAAAGTCACCCAGCCGGGTTTCCTGCCTAAGGCGGGACTAGAACTCTCTGTTTTGTGATGATTGGCCCAAAATCACTCAAAGGAACAAGAAAGGAATTCTTTCTCACATAAATTCTCAGCGTGGCGGGAAGCCAAGCAGTATACAAACATAATTTTTAAAAATCGGTTCACAAATAATAATACTAAAAAGAATAAAACACTTCAATAATAAAAGAGTAAAAGACAGCAAATAAGACGAGCAAAAAAACCAAATCCACATCACTTAAAAGGCGCTTCACTCACACTCACCAAAGGCCCTGTGTTGTGGTCCCGCCTTCAAAACCTCCAGAGACTGACATGAGCGAGGCAGAGGAAGAGGAGGAGCCTGTTCTCAATACGCGTAGAGGCAGAGCTGCCAGCAGGCAAGAACAGTTATAGAGGAGGACTACTCGGGAGTAAGGCCTGGGGATAATTGGCTCCTCCCATAGGCTATATAATTGGAGAACACGAAAGGGTAAGTTGCAGGAAGCAACTTAATTCATTTCTCCTCTTGTCATTGCAACTTGGATCCAGTTTTGTTGTTCCTGTTTGAACTTGTCAAGTTTTCCTGCAAATTGGTTCTTGGCAGTTTGCCAAAGAAGAGCAAGGTTTGTGTATGTGTTATCTGCTGTTCCCTGAAAGACTCTCCCCAGACTTGTTTTCCTTTGTTTGAACTTCTGCCGACTGCTAATGAAAATAATTAGCAGCCGTTGCAAATAAAAGACTTGCTTTACTTATTTTGGACTTCTGAAGACTGCTAATGAAACATAATTAGCAGCCGTTACAAATAAACGAGGTTTGTGAGACGCCGTTTGTGCCATGTTATTTAATCAGGAAGGCTAGGTCAGAACAGTACCTCCTTAGGGGATGTGACCAGCAACCTTCCTACACACACTTCAGAATTGTGTAAGCCACAGTATTCCCTGTGACCCTCTCTGGAAGTGAAAGTTGGATTTCAAAGAAGAAGCGAGATAGGAAGAGTATTGATGCTTCTGAATATTGGTGTAGCAGAAGACGCCTGAGAATCTCGTGAACAGCCAAGCAAACAAACAAACAAACAAACAGGATCACTGAACAAATCAACCCAGAGATCCCTCCTTGAGGCACCAAGGACCAGGCTCAAATGATCCCACTTAGGACACATGATGCGAAGACCCAGCTCTCTGGCTCTTTTTTTAAATTTATAGAATAACAGAGCTGGAAGGGACCTTGGAGGTCTTCTAGTCCAACCCCCTGCTCAGGCAGGAAACCCTACACCATTCCAGACAAATGGTTATACAACATCTTCTTAAAAGAGCATTCACAACTTCTGGAGGCAAGCTGTTCCACTGATTAATTGTTCTAACTGCCAGGAAATTTCTCCTTAGTTCTAGGTTGCTTCTCTCCTTGATTAGTTTCCACCCATTGCTTCTTGTCCTGCCTTCAGGTGCTTTGGAGAATAGCTTGACTCCCTCTTCTTTGTGGCAGCCCCTGAGAGGCTCTGATAATGGGAAAGGCAGAAGGAAAGAGAAGAAGAGGATGACCAGATGTAGATAGACACGCTCAGTCACAGGGATATGATGGCCTGAAGGACCGGATTAGGATCCTCACAGAGAAAATCTATCTAAATAGTTGCCTGCTTGTTAAGGTCATAAATTGTGACAGTCGTAAAGCAGGTCATCACATGACTGATTTAGGACCTTTTTTTTTTGCAGCAGACGTTAAGCAAGTCACCATTTTTTTTTAAAAAAAAAAGTGTGATGCAGGGCCACACCATTGGGGCCGACATCTTGACTTTTTTTTAAAAAAAACATCCTCTGTGGATGCTCTCTTAACGGAGGCAAGGGAGGCTTGAGAGAAGTGCCCGGACTGCGAGAGAAACCGACATCTTGCCGAAGTTTTAATACACCCTTGCAAAGAGATGAAGGCAGTTTGCTTCATTGCCTTTCCAGCCTTTTCCCAATCCTCTTCTAATCCCCCAGTTTTCTCCTCCATCTGAAAAAAGGCTCAGGATGGCTCATTGCATTTAACCCCTGACCTCTTTTGTTTCTTCCACTTTTGCGTCTTCATCCGTAAATCCCTTCTCTTTCTTTGCCTTACTTTATATAAATGGTTCTGTGCCGCTAACACCACTTCCTCCCCCTCCTCCTCCTCCTCCTATTATTGGGGTGGGTCACACAGCCAGCCAGATGTTTAGACTGGATGTGGCATTTCTATCCACCTATCAAGTCCTTCCCAAAGACATGGGGATAGGTAGATATTTTTTTAAAAACAATATTAAAGGTCTTGTTGCAGGGGGTCTACGACAACTCGCCACAAGCAACTCGCAGCGGCCAACTTGCCACGGCCAATTCACTGCAGGACAATTCAACAATTCAATTTAATTTATTTTAAACAATTTTAAAAAGATTTCAATTTTTGTCTTTCACATTTCATTTTGCCCCTTGTGATGACCCGGGACAAGGCACGAAGGTCACACAGCCAGCTGGAGAGTTCAAACTCCCCTTTAATGCTCCAAATTTCCCCCCAAACGCTCCCATGTTCTTGGCAAGTCCCAGAGCAAAGCGCGCATGCGCGCGCGCACACACACACGGCAACCTCTGGCTGCGCCCAGTCCAGCAAAGCAAAGGAACAAGGAAATGGGTCCACGAAACAAGGAACAACGAGTCCACGAAGCAAGGAACAAACAATGAGTCCACAAAGTAAGGAACAAGGCACTGAGTCCACCAAGTCAGGAATAAGGCACTGAGTCCACAAAGTAAGGAAGAAGCAAGCAGTTCTGCAAACTCCAAAGGTCTGTACCGGCACACCAAACTCTACAAATTCAGTGTTTGTTCCTGACAAATGCCCCTCCCCACAGTGTCTCCTTAAATCTCAGTCCCCAGGTGTGCCTTGTGAAGAGGGGCGGGGCGCTCTCCTCCCGAGTCGTCGGGTCGGCCCGCACTGTTCCCGCCTTTTCTCCACTCTCCATGCTCGGGGATCAGGAGGGGGCGGTCCTTGCTCATCGCCTGAGCTCCGTCACTCCTCATGTCCACTGCTTGCCCTCTCTCGGTCATCCTGCCCCTGTTCCTCCCAGCTAACAAGCCATCCCAATCCTGAGGGGCCCTGGGCTGCATCATCCTGCTCCTCCTTCGATCTCCATCGTCTCCAGCTCCGGCTCCTCATCCTCCACAGATTCAGGCTCCGACGGGGGCATGACACCCTTGCTATGGCATCCTTTCTTTGATGATTCTACTCCAATGTGTCCCAAAGGTGCTTTTTCAAGAGGCAAAGAGCCGAGGTGGCGCAGTGGTTAGAGTGCAGCACTGCAGGCTACTTCAGCTGACTGCTAGCTGCAGTTCGGCGGTTCAAATCTCACCGGCTCAAGGTTGACTCAGCCTTCCATCCTTCCGAGGTGGGTAAAATGAGGACCCAGATTGTTGGGGGCAATATGCTGATTCTGTGAACCGCTTAGAGAGGGCTGTAAAGCACTGTGAAGCGGTATATAAGTCTAAGTGCTATTGCTAAGTGCTATTGCTAACTGTACTTACTTGTTTTTCTTTGAAGACGTTTCGCTTCTTATCCAAGAAGCTTCTTCAAACCATTTCTCCCCCCTCCCAAAATAATCTTACCATGGTATTTTGCACCATGCTTAGGTACAAGAGAGGAAAAGCCCTCACCACACAAGAAATTTACCTGCACACAGACACTTTCTTCTTCTTTTTGTCGCATATAAGACTTCACACCCTCTCTTTATTTGTGTTGTGGAGCTGTGATTCCTGAAGCATAGCAATAGCAATAGCACTTATATACCGCTTCATAGTGCTTTACAGCCTTCTCTAAGCGGTTCACAGAGTCAGCATATTGCCCCCAACAATCTGGGTCCTCATTTTACCCACCTCAGAAGGATGGAAGGCTGAGTCAACCCTGAGCCGGTGAGATTTGAACCGCCGAACTGCAGCTAGCAGTCAGCTGAAGTAGCCTGCAGTACTGCACTCTAACCACTGCGCCACCTCGGCAGCATGTTTTCTGCCCTGTGTCCCTTCAACACAAGCGCAGGCTGTTGGGGATGAATCTGTGTTGTCTGCATCTCAAACTAAAGCGCAAATGTTTCCTTATTCTGCAATTTTTGGAAATCCATTCATACTCTCACACCATTCAAAGGGTGTTCATCCCAAAATGCATAGCTAAATGTCTATGGAGATTCTCAGTCATCCAGGTCACAGTTGTCCCAAAGGTGCTTTTTCAAGAGGCAACTGGACTTTCTTGTTTTTTCTTTGAAGACGTTTTGCTTCTCATCCAAGAAGCTTCTTCAGCTCTGATCTTCTTGGATGAGAAGCGAAACATCTTCAAAGTAAAACCAGAAAGTCCAGTTGCCTCTTGAAAAAGCACCTTTGGGACAACCATGATCTGGATGACTGAGAATCTCCATAGACATTCTATGCCAATATTTCTTTGATATTAGTGTTACTCTTGTCCCACGGTGAGTTGTCCCATGGTGGCTTGGCCATGGTGAATTGTCCCGAATTGGCCACAACAAGTTGGCCGTGGCGAGTTGTCCCATTTCGCATTGCAAGATGTCAGCTGTTCCAAGCAAAGCTGCCTTTTGCAATTGACTGATGGTGTCACGCCCCTGTCTCCGAGGGGGAAGACGAACAGCTGATAGAGAGCGGGACAGTGGCTCCGTTGGCTGTGGAGGAAACTGGGGAAGAGCAAAGTCAGGCTGGGCAGAGCAGGGGAGAGGTAGAACAAGGGAGAGGGGGTTCTGATGAAGACCAAGGCCCACCCCCTCCTCATCCTAGGGCACGCAGGGAAGAACGGAGAAGAGCAATGTGGGTTGCATGGCTTACGAGGGAGGAAAGGGCCCCGATTCCCTTCACAAGGCACACCTGGGGATGGAGTTTAAAGGAGAGGCAAATGGGAGGGGCGGGTGTACACTGAGTTCATCTCATGTTAACTGCTTTATCTGAGTTCCTGGCATCTTCCCAACTGTTTTGATTTACTGCCGTGCTACTTCACTTCTGGAACTCCTTATCTTGCTTGCCCTGCCGGATTAATTACCTTATCTTGCCTTGTTGTATTTATAGTTGGAAGTTTTCTGCTTATAACGATTGGACTGGAGTATTTTCAGCCAAAGGCTGTTACAGGTTTGTGGGAGAGTTTTTCTCGAGACCGGAGTGTAAAAGGGATGTTGGGGGCAAAGTTTGGAGCTAATAAAGGGACTCATACTTATTCTCTGGCTGTGTTGCCTTTGTGCCACGCCCCGGGTCATCACAGATGGGGATTTTGCCATGCTGATGGCATTCAAGTGATGCTCCAGATGTTTTGGGATTGCACCCAAGGTGTCTATTGCTATTGGTACCACCTTTGCTTGCTTTTGCCGCAGTCGTTCTATTTCTATTTGCAGGCAGAGGTGGGTTCCTCCTGGTTCGCCCGAACCGGTAGTGACCCGCTGGTGACGTCACGGATCCGGTTCGGCCGGTGCCGGTCCGTGGACACTGCCATCTTTTTTTTAAATTGTTTTTTATTTTATTTTATTTTTTTGGAATTTTTCCCGGTTTTTTTTTTTCTTCTGCGCATGCGCAGAAGCCGAATTTCCAGCACTGCGCATGCGTCACCATCTTGTTTTTGGCTTTTTGGGGGGGGGGCATTTTTTTATTTTTTTGCACTGCGCCTGCGTGCCCATGAGGCGCAGCCACGCGGCGTGGGAGGAAGCGAACCGGCAGCGAGGTAAGATGTTTTGGGATTGCACCCAAGGTGCCTATCGCTATTGGTACCACCTTTGCTTGCTTTTGCCGCAGTCGTTCGATTTCTTTTTGTAGGCCTTTGTATTTTGTGATCTTCTTCAGTTCTTTCTCTTCTGTTCTGCCGTCTCCAGGTGCTGCCACGTCCACTATCCAAACTTGTTTGTCCTTCTTATCCACAATTGTTATTTCTGGGATGTTGTGTGGCAGGTGCTTATCCGTTTGAATTCTAAATTCCCAAAACACCGTAGCGTCTTTCCACCTCCCCCCCCCCATTACAGTACTTTGTCTATTTTGTGGCCCAGCAGTTCTTGCTTGCAGGCAAATGACACTTCTTGCAGATACTCTTAATCTTCCTTGCCCTTTTCTCCACCATTTCTGCTGTTATTACAAGTTATTTTCTTTCAGTTTCTTTTTGATTCTTACTCACCTCTTTTATCCAAGCTGCATTCTTGTTGTATTTCTTTTGAGTTGTTCCATAGCCGCATCCGGGACTGCATTGTTTCTTCTGTAGCCCGTTCGTCACCAGATATGCAGAAGTCCCAACACCTAGCACGGTCCTTGTTGGCCCGGGCGACTACCAATCTGGTATGAATTGCTGTAAATTATATCTCGCCATATTGTTTATGGGAGAGGCACTCACTCTCTGATTCCTCTCCTGATACCTGTCCAGTGTGGTTGAACCTCTGGCTTAACTCTCATCTTCCTCGGAGCACCTAAGCCCAACATCAAGGTAGTGACTGGAGGTCATAAGAGCCGCAGTGGCACAGTGGTTAGAGTGCAGCACTGCAGGCTACTTCTGCTGACTTGCCGACTGCCTGCAATTTGGCAGTTCAACTCTTACCAGGCTCAAGGTTGACTCAGCCTTCCATCCTTCCGAGGTGGGTAAAATGAGGACCCTGATTGTTGGGGGCAATAGGCTGACTCTGTAAACCGCTCAGAGAGGGCTGGAAAGCACTGTGAAGCGGTATATAAGTCTAAGTGCTATTGCTATAAGTTCAAACTCAGCTCCAAATGCTTGGCTATTTAAGTCATCCCAGGCCAGCGAATCCATTTCTCAGTCAACCTCACATGGTTGCTGTGAGGATTAATTTAATGAAAAGAAGGACCAGGGGTGACATGATAGCAGTGTTCCAATATCTCAGGGGTTGCCACAAAGAAGAGGGGGTCAAACTATTCTCCAAAGCACCTGAAGGCAGGACAAGAAGCAATGGGTGGAAACTAATCAAGGAGAGAAGCAACCTAGAACTAAGGAGAAATTTGCTGACAGTGAGAACAATTAATCAGTGGAACAACTTGCCTCCAGATATGGGTGCTCCATCATTGGAAGTTTTTAAGACTTTGGACAATCATTTGTCTGAAATGGTATAGGGTTTCCTGCCTGAGCAGGGGGTTGGACTAGAAGACCTCTAAGGTCCCTTCCAACTATTCCATTCCATTTCATTGAAGCCATAGCAAACTCTTGGAGAAAAAGTGGATGTCAATACAATATATTATCAAGAACTGAATGGGATACTAATATATTTCCCAGAGGTATTTCAATGAATCCCCCTGACCCCAGATTGGCTGGGTTCTCACATTCCCCTAAGTTAGGCTAAAATGACATTGTGCCATTTCTGGTTCAATATGTTGTCAGAATCCTGATGTTGAAGCCGATCATTAAGACATCATATAGTAAAGTTCATCTATTTTTTCAGCAGATATTCTATAAACAGAGAAATTATGCTTTGTTAACCCAGGTTAGGATTTAATAAATTGTGTAAACCTAGTTAGGGATGTCCTGATAAAAATAGGATACTATTCCTTTTCTACATACCCTTAGTCCTTGACTTACAGCTACCATTGCATCCAGTTTTGGTTGCTACGGTATAAAAAAAAAGATGTTGAGACTCTAGAAAGTGCAGAGAAGAGCAACAAAGATGATTAGGGGATTGGAGGCTAAAACATATGAAGAACGGTTGCTGGAACTGGGTATATCTAGTCTAGTGAAAAGAAGGACTAGGGGTGACATGATAGCAGTCTTCTAATATTTCTGCCACAAAAAAGAGGGGGGGGTTTTTCAACCTATTCCCCAAAGATATTGAAGGCAGGACAAGAAGCAATGGATGGAAAGTGATCAAGGAGAGGACCAAATACTGGAACCAAAGAGAAATTTCCTGACAGTTAGAACAAATAACCAGTGGAATGACTTGCCTCAAGAAGTTGTGGGTGCTCCATCACTGGAGGTGTTTAAGTGGAGACTTGTCAGCCATTTGTCCGGAATGATGTAAGATCCTCTGCTTGAGTAAGGGGTTGGACTAGAAGATCTCCAAGATCCTTTCCAACTCTGTTATTCTGTTCTATATATGTCTCTCCCCCTCTTCTGAGCTTAAAAACCACCTGTTTTCCCCTCTTCCTGCCAGCCTCTGTTCTGGTTCACATTGAGATTCAGGCTGTTTTTATTTTTAAAATGCTTCTTTCCAAAAGAACCCTATCAGAAACAGAAAACACTCCTTTCTGGCCGGAAAAGCCACTGCTTAACCTTGACCTGTAAGTGTGGCGCGTGAAGTAAAGCAGCCACTTCCTCTGAATGCCTGGAAGGTTAATGGAATTCCAATTTGCAAACTATGGAAGAAGGTAATGCTCGCTCTTTCATGTCTGCTAAATATAACTCCCTCAAAGAAGCGTAATTTGCAATGTTCCACATGACGTGAATTCTAACAGGCTTAGCTGGGATACGTTTCCCTGTTTACTCCTATGTAATCTCTCACTAAAAACATTAAAAGAGAGGAAAGGAGGAAGGAAGGAAGGAAGGAAGGAAGGAGAAGAGAGGGAGAGAAGGAAGGAGAAGAGAGGGAGGGAGAAAGAAAAGGAAGGAAGGAGAAGAAAGGGAGAAGAAGGTTAAAAAAAATTTGAGGAAGGAAGGGAAGGGAAGGGAAGGGAAGGGAAGGAAGGAAGGAAGGAAGGAAGGAAGGAAGGAAAAAGAAAAGGAAGGAAGGAAGGAAGAAGAGAGGGAGGAGAAGGAAGAAATAGGAAGAAAGGAAGAGGAAGAGAGGAAGGAAGGACAAGAGAGGGAGGGAGAGGAAGGAAGGAAGGAGAAGAGAGGGAGGGAGAAGAAGGAAGGAATAGGAAGAAAGGAATAGGAAGAGAGGAAGGAAAGAACAAGTAAGAGGAAAAAAATAGGAAGGAAGGAAGAAGAAAGGAAGGAAGGAAGATGAGAGGGAGCGAGAGGAAAGAATGAAGGAGAAAGAGGAAGGAAAAAATGAACAAGAGGAAGGGAGAGGAAGAGAAAGGAAAGAAGGCCAAAGAGCAGAAGAGGGGAGGAAAAGAAAGCAGGGAGACAGGAAGGAAGGAAGAGAAAGAGGAAGATGGAATGAAGGAAGGTAGGAAGGCGAAGATGCAGAGCAGTAGCATTAAATGATGCTATTTGGGCAAAAAAAGTTATTGTATACTGGGAGAAGGAAAAGAAAAGGAAACAATAATTTAATCTGGCTAAAAGGAACAAATGAAGATGGAAAAAACAGATGTTTCAGAGCAGTGTTTCTCAACCTCAGCAACTTTAAAGATGAGTGGACTTCAACTCCCAGAATTTCCCAGCCAGCATGCTGGGGAATTGATTTTTACCCATCTGAAAGTTGCTGAGGTCGAAAAAACATTACTTTAGAGGAGCAGAGAAAACATTAAGAATGGTTAAAACCCTGTCTTTTCTTTCAAACACACAAAGTTTGCAATTCTGCAGTGCTATGAGGTCCCGGATGATCATTACTACTTATTTTGTAGATTAATACCGTTATTACAGTGAGTCCTTGACTTACAACCACGATCGAGACCAGAATTTCCGTTGGTAACCAAGGGGTTTTTAAGTGAGTCACATCCAGCTTTACAAACTTTTTTGCTCTGGTTGTTAAGTGAATCACTGCAGTTGTTTAGTGAATCAGACGGTTGTTAAGTGAATCTGGCTCCACCCATTGGCTTTGCTTATCGGATGCCAACTGGGAAGGCCACAAATAGCGATCACCTGACCCCCTGGGATGCTGAAACCGTCATAAATACATGTCAGTTGCCAAGCACCTGAATTTTTATCACATGATCATGGGAATGCTTCAAAAGGTCGTAAGTGTGAGGACTGGTCATGTCATTTTTCAGTGCTGTTGTAATTTTGAACGGTCACTAAACGAATGGTTTTAAATTGAGGCCTACCTGTATTCGCTGGTCCCTCAACCCTAGGTGGGTTTAAATGGAAACAGCCAGCCAAGGCTACACACAAGTTCCCAGTTAAAACCGTATATTTTCTTTATTTTAATTTAGCAGTTGGTAAGAACCCAGATACGGGGAGCTGTAAAGTATGCCTCAGGTGTTGTAGATGTGTGTGTGTGTGCGCGCGCGCATGTGTGTGTACAGGCCTAGCCGATTATGGTTTTATTCCCCAAATGATGGTTTTGTTATTGTTGTTAGTCGCAAAGTCGTGTCCGACCCATCGCGACCCCATGGACAACGTTCCTCCAGGCCTTCCTGTCCTCTACCATCCCCTGGATCCATTTAAGCTCACGCCGACTGCTTCAGTGACTCCATCCAGCCACCTCATTCTCTGTCGTCCCCTTCTTCTTTTGCCCTCAATCGTTCCCAGCATTAGGCTCTTCTCCAGCGAGTCCTTCCTTCTCATTAGGTGGCCAAAGTATTTGAGTTTCATCTTCAGGATCTGGCCTTCTAAAGAGCAGTTAGGGTTGATCTCCTCTAGGACTGACCGGTTTGATCGCCTTGCAGTCCAAGGGACTCGCAGGAGTCTTCTCCAGCACCATAATAGTTCAAAGGCCTCAATTCTTTGGCGCTCAGCCTTCCTTATGGTTTATTTATTTATTATTAAATGATGGTTAGGCATGGCTAAATTTATGATTCAGCTGCATCTAGGACAGTGATGGGTTTCTCTTACCTTCCCTACTGGTTCGGAAGTGCGTGCGTCGCGTTGGAAGTGCGCGCGCGTCACATCCGGGTACTGACCCTCTGCACATGCGCAGAAGCCTTTGCGCATGCGCAGAGGGTTCTTTGCCAGCCGCTTTCAAGCAGCGGCGACCAGGGAACCGGTTCGGGGGCGTGGCAAGCTGGCCATCACTACCGGTTCGGCGAACGGGGCCAAATTTCCGCCACCGGCTCGCGCGAACCGGTCCGAACCGGTAGCAACCCACCACTCATCTAGGAACTACCACAGATCCATAATTGAGCCCGACATTTCCGTTGCTAAGTGAGATGGTTGTTAAGTTAATTTTGCCCCATTTTATCACCTTTCTTGCCACAGTTGTTAAGGGAATCTCTGCAGCTGTTAAATGAATCACGCAAACAAATCTGGCTTCTCCCACTAACTGCTTTTTGGAAGCCGGCTGCGAAAATTAGAAATGCTGATCAGATGATCCCGGGACACTACAACCGTCATAAAGCCACGCCAGTTGCCGAGCGTCCAAATTTTGGTCACGTGACGGTGGGGATGCTGCAACGGTTGTAAATGTGAAAGACCGTCATAAGCCACTTTTTTCAGTGCTATTGTAACTTTGAACAGTCACTAAACGAAAGGTTGTAAGTCGAGGAGTACCTGTGATCGGGAAGGAGCAGGACAAAGGAGCTTCTTAAGGCTGTTGGAAGAAATGTCCATCTGGTTCAGTTCCAAGCGGGGAGAAAGACACTGGAAACATGGAGGCTGATTGGAAAGATGGTTTAATGGAGCAAGAACCATCAAGCTCATGGTCCTGGTGCAGCTGAACACATAGAGTTGAGAATGAGGGTTATTTATACCCTCTTTTGGGCCTTGCCCTTGAGCTTCCTGTTCCTGTGGCAAGGGCATGTATTCTATTGACTGTTGTAGGGGTCATGGCTAACTTTGTAGGTTGTCTGAGAAGTTTGGTTGAAGCCTGGAGGGTGATGCAATGTCCCCAGGTGATTGTGCCATTTGGTGAGCTCTGCTGCTAGATGGGTTAATCCTATTATGTCCTGGTGGGTCATGTCTTAATCCCATCACCCTGGAGCTGAAGGTCTTTTGTCTTGTAGATAGGCTGGCCCAGTCTTTCTTAATGGGCACCAAATATCTGCTGGGAGCAGGGAGCTGAAGCTCAGAGTTTCTGTCTCCCTTAAAAAAAATTTATTTCTGTTTTAGGGGAAATATTTTATCCTGCCTTTTTTAATATTTCTCAAAATATTTCATTCTTCTAGGAGAGGGGTGGGTGCTAACAAGGCTATCCCAACCTATGCAGCGCTGCCCCCCCAACCTTTGGGGCACTAGGAAGAGGGTTTTCCGCGGACCGGAGGGGGCGTGGTTTCGTGTGCTGCCTGCATCCCGCAGATGGGGCTTCGCTTGTTTGTGCGGCCCGGTTTCTGGCATGTCATGGCCCGGCGCCGGTCCACGGCCCAGAGGTTGGTTTCCCCTGCTTAAGAAGGATTCTAATGAACGCTCCAGTGTGTTTCCTAGGTGAATTGTTCTTGCAAAAAAACTACGTTCTGTCCTGTTTCTGGGACACATTTGTAACAGCTCATAATTCAAAGCAAGTTCCCAGAGTTAGAAAAGCTACAAAAAGATTAAACAAAACCCCACTGTGTTGTAAGACAATGTCCAAAAGCACATTTGGAGGTGACTTTAGATATTATCAGCTGATAGGAGGGGGGAAAAAACAGCTCTAGATTTTTCTCTCTCTCTGTTTTTTTTTTTTTTTTGCCGTCATTTGTGTTAATTGGCAAGGAACGGCTTGGATTACAGGTAGTCCTTCATTTACAACTGTTCATTTAGTGACCGTTCTAAGTTACCACGGCACTGGAAAAAAACTGACTTACAAACAGTTCTCGCACTTACAACGGTTGCAGCATCCCCATGGTCATGTGATCCAAATTTGGACACTTGGCAACTGGCATATATTTATGACGGTTGCAGCGTTCCGGAGTTACGTGATCATGATTTGTGACCTTCCGAGGCAGCTTTGGAAAAACAAAGTCAATGGGGAAAGTTGGATTCTCTTAACAACTGCAGTGATTCACTTAACAACTGTGGCAAAAACGGTCATAAAATCGGACAACTCACTTATAATCAACTCATTTAACAACAGAAATTCTGGTCCGAATTGTGGTCGTAAGTCAAGGACTACCTGTATCAGGCTGGGTGAGCAAATGACTGTCCAAGTAGACAGTCGGTTGTGTTGTGTTGTGTTGTGTAACCAGAAAGTCTGTAGCTTACTGGGACAGAGAAGGCTCCCCTAGTTCTTTCTGGCTAGCCAGACCTGGAGAATGGTTGCCAATCAGGGTGGAAATCCAAGCAGTATATAACCTGGTTAACCTTTGCCCGTAACGAAGAAGCTTTTTTACAAGCACAGGTTTTCCCCAAGTCCTCTGGTTAACAGCATCTCAGTTGCTGCAGCCAATGGACAATAAACATTGCGGGCTCAAGTGGCCGGACTAAGAGAGAAGGACTGCTGGAAAACTATTCATCTCAGCTGGCAGAAAATGTCATGTGCAATCTTTGGTTTTATTTCCAAAGCTGACTGTTTGCAACCAATTGAATCTCTGGTAAGAGGGAGGGAGGAGGGAAGGAGAGAAGGAAGGGAGGAAGGAAGAAAAAGGGAAAAGACAGAGGGAGATAGAAGAAAAAGGAAGGAAGGATAGAAAGAATAATGAGGGAGGGAGGAACAATAGATAGAGGAAGGATAGAAAGAAAACAGAGGGAAGGTCGGAAGGAGGAAGGGTAGAACGAAGAGGAAGAAGGAATAAAAAAGACAGAGGGGAGAGAGGAAGGATAGAAAGAAGAAAGAGGAAGGAAGGATAGAAAGAAGAGGAAGGGAGGATAGAAAGAAGACGTGGAAGGAGAAAGGATACTTTTATATTTTGGATCAATCACAGGGAGACAGTGATTCTAATCCTGCCTTATTCATAAAAGCCAGCTGGGTGACTTTGAGCCAATCACTGGGAGTCTGTGAGTTCTAGTCCCACCTTAGCCATGAAAGACGGCTGGGTGACTTTGGGCCAATCACCAAGAAACTGTGAGCTCTAGTCCCGCCTTAGGCAGGAAAGCCAGCTGGGTGACTTTGAGCCAATCACCAGGAGACTGTGAGTTCTAGTCCCACCTTAGCCATGAAAGATGGCTGGGTGAAATTTGGACCAATCACTGGGAGACAGTGATTCTAATCCCGCCTTATTCATAAAAGCCAGCTGGGTGACTTTGGGCCAACCATCAGATCGTGAGTTCTAGTCCCACCTTAGACATGAAACCCGGCTAATGTCTTGGGGCCAGTTATTCTCTCACTCAGCCCAACCCACTTCACAGGGTGGTTGTTATGGGGAAAACAGGAAGAAGGAGTATTAGGTATGTTCACCAGCTTGTGTTATTTATAAAAAATAATAAAAATGAGACTAAAAAAATTTTTTTTTAATTGAAAAAGACCAGAGGTCTCATCGAGAGGTTGAAGCCCAGATAATTTCGCAAGTCAAATATGGTCGGGAACGAGGCGGCTTTTAATGTTTCTCACCCAGAGCTTTCAATGCTTCTTTGAGCCATTTCTTCTCCTCTCTCCCTGCTCTCTTTCGTTCTGTGCTGAACACTGGTTTATTTTTATTATTTTCTCAGAGTGTGGCCCCAGCTGGGTAGCGAAGCATCCCCCATTCCCAAGGCCCTGATGGAGTTTAAATAGAGTCATTCTTGCTAATTAAACCAGTCGCTGTGATTGCTTAGTTAGGATTGACAGTGTAATCAGAAGTCGGAGTTGGGCATGGCGTTCTCCGATTTTTTTCTTCTTCTTCTTCTTTTAATTATGAAAATAGATCTCGGCAGAAGATTAAAATTGTGCCAAAAGGAGAGATACTCATGCCCTCTCTGTTTCAATGAGGCATGGCCACAATAAAGAGCTAGAGAGACTCACCAGGAGGTCAATAGGGTGATGTGAATTTAGTCAACAGCCTTGTTTTTCCTGGCCAAAATGATAATATTGTGGAGAATGGCGGGGGGGGGGGGGATCCTGGGTACATCAAATTGAGATCCTTTGAGGGTGAGCGAGGCAAACATGAAACTAGGAAACAAAAGCAATGGGGAAGATGATTAAACCTAAGAATATCCTGCAGCAGTGAGTTCCAGAGATTAAGATGGGTGGTAGAAAGCAACAATTCTTTCTTTCTTTCTTTCTTTCTTTCTTTCTTTCTTTCTTTCTTTCTTTCTTTTTCTTTCTTTCTCTCTTTCTCTTTTTTCTTTCTTTCTTTCTCCCTCCCTCCTTTCCTTCCCCCCTCCTTTCCTCCTCCTCCTCCCTTTCTCCCTCCCTTCCTTCCCTTCTTTTAAAAAGCACTAAAATCTTACAGGGGGCACAAGGAACCAATAATCAATGACCTCTTAAGATGGCTCCACTAGTTCATTTTCTCCATGTCTGTGGTTTGTGTGTCTTACTTTTTAATTTATTTTGATTTTTTAATAATGACGGATTTACATTTTTACAATGATTGTATTTCTATAATTATTGTTTTTTTAATTGCTGAACACCACCCCCAGTCATTTCTTGTGAGAGTGGGCAGCTATACAAATTTGATAAATAAAATCTATATACTATTAAACTTCCCATTTTCTGTAGCCTTTAATTGGGCGAAACAGGGCAGCATAGAGCAAAACTTTTTCAACCAAGGTTGGTTTAGTGGAATGATTAAGACACCATGCTAGAAAATGAGAGATTGGGGGATCAAATCCCACCATAGCAGAGTTGGGTTCCTCCCGGTTCGGACCAGTTCGCCCGAACCGGTAGCGACCCGCTGGTGACGTCACGATGACGTCACGGATCCGGTTCGGTCGGTGCCGGTCCGTGGACGCCGCCATCTTTTTTTATTTTATTTTTTTTAATTTTGGGGGGGGGGGGTTTTTTCCGGGGTTTTTTTATTCTGCGCATGCGCAGAAGCCGAGTTTCCGGCACTGCGCATGCGTCGCCATCTTGTTTTTGTTTCTTGGGGGGGGTATTTTTTTCCACTGCGCATGCACGCGCGCGCCCACGCGGCGCGGGAGGAAGCGAACCGGCAGCGAGGTAAGTTAGAACCCACCCCTGCACCATAGCTTCGAAAGCCAGCTGAGTGACTTCGGGCCTGTCCTCTCTCAACCCAACCCACCTCACAGGGTTGTTGTGGGGAAAATAGGAAGAGGAAGGAGTGTTAGGTATGTTCACCTTCTTGAGTTATTTATAAAAATAAAGGTGGGGAAATAAACAAGGAAACAAATAGATAAAACTTATAAAATGCCTCCAAAACGCAGGGCCTATGACTCCTATGGGATTGAAATTTGGCAAATTTTATAAGACATTGGATGACACAAAAGTGACCCTAAAGCAGTTTATGACATAAAACCAACATGTCATAGAGCATTTCCTGCTATCATCTGCTGAGATTTGACTGTGCTCCCCAGTTTAACGGGGGCTACCTTCGAGGCAGCAATGTCTGCCAGGGGTGGGATTGAAAAATTTTGGCAACCGGTTCTCTGCCCAGTTGCTGGGGTAGGTGTGGCCATGGGGGCATGGCCTACTCGGCCTCCTGCACCACGGCGGGGGGGGGCGTTTTCACCCTCCCCAGGCTCTGGAGGCTTTCCTCAAGTCTCCGGGAGGGCGAAAACGGCCTCCCCCGGGCTCCAGAGGCCGGAAATGGGCCCGTTTCCGGACTTCCGGTACTTCTGGTAGGCCCGTTTTTGGCCCTCCCAGAGCCTCCGTGCGGGCCCTGCAGTTACCTCGCATTCTAAACGGGCCGCGTGGGGACTCCTGGGAGGGGAGGGGTGGGTGGGGGTCAGCCAGTCCTTGCAACTACCGGTTCGGCGAACCAGATGTAAAATTAACGTCCGGTTCATGCGAACCGGTCCGAACCGGCTGAATCCCACCTCTGAACGTCTCTGAATACCTCCCTGAATTTTTAAGAAGTTTTCAAGTCTATCGGAAGCTCTGCCTTGGTTGAAAACACTGAGGAATCTGGTAAGGAAATATCTCGGAAAGGATGACCCTAGGGGGTCACGGGTGGTCTAGTAAATAAATAAAAACACACTCTTTCGAGGAAAGCTCCCAGTGATGGAGTGGTTAAGTGTGGATAAATGTGTGTTCTCTGTTAAGATGTGGCTTTTAATTGGTTGAGACTGCGCTGAGGGCATGGATAGCAAACACAGCCCTGCCCCCTCCTTCTTAATCACACACGTTCACCTACAAAAGGTTCTTTGCGAGTCAAGACGAGATGATTATCTCCAGTTAGTGCCAGCAAAACACTAATATCCTTCCAAGCTAAATTGGGGTGGGTGAGACTTGGGGGGTGGGGGGGTTTGTCAACACAATCTCTTGATTGCATCTTCCACTCAGTCCTCTGAAGGGTGACGGGAGACAATGTACGGATGTGGTGATATCCTTGCAAAGGGGTAAGGCAGATTTGGAGGGGGGGGTATTTTGGGTCTCAGGGATGTGGGAGGCTTTTTCAGAAGCAAACGAATCCATTTCTATCCTTAAAACCTACACACACACACACACACACACACACACACACACACACAGAGACAGACACGAAAAAGGCAATATTGCATTGCCAAAAATGTTGTTGCCAACATGTCCCCCCCAAAAAAGGCCAACACAGTCCTAGGCTACATTAATAGAGGGATAGAATCAAGATCACGTGAAGTATTAGTACCGCTTTATAATGCCTTGGTAAGACCGCACAGTTTTGATAAGCACAATATAAAAAAAGGTGTTGAGACTTTAGAAAGAGTGCAGAGAAGAGCAACAAAGATGATTAGGGGACTGGAGACTAAAACATATCAAGAACAGTTGCAGGAACTGGGTATGTCCAGTTTAATGAAAAGAAGGACTAGGGGAGACATGATAGCAGTGTTCCAATATCTCAGGGGCTGCCACAAAGAAGAGGGAGTCAAGCTATTCTCCAAAGCACCTGAAGGCAGGACAAGATGCAATGGATGGAAACCAATCAAGGAGAGAATCAACCTAGAACTAAGGAGAAATTTCCTAATGTTGAAAATAGCAATAGCACTTAGAATTACAGCCTTCTCTGGGCAGTTTACAACATCAGCCTATTGCTCCCAACAATCTGGGTCCTCATTTTACCAACCTCGGAAGGATGGAAGGCTGAGTCAACCTTGAGCCGGTGAGAGTCGAACTGCCAAACTGCTGGCAGCCAGCAGTCAGAAGAAGTAACCTGCAGTACTGCATTCTAACCACTGCGCTACCACAATCAACCAGTGGAACGGCTTCCCTCCAGAAGTTGTGGGTGCTCCAACACTGGAGGTTTTTAAAGAAGAGACTGGACAGCCACCTGTCTGAAATGGTATAGAGTCTCCTGCTTGAGCAGGGGGTTGGGCTAGAAGACCTCCAAGGTCCCTTCCAACTCTATTATTCTATGTTCATGAGCCATTTTACTGCCAAATTCCAGCAGCACAATCTTGGGGTACAGTGGGGCTGTTTTGTTTCAGATTGCTCCCTTCTTAGCTTTATATTCCATAATAAATCTAATAATATAAGCAAGCTGCTTACATTTCCAGGTCTTTCTTCTGTGTCGCAACACCCCTTTCCGTAACGTTTCATTCAAACAGCCCAGCTTGTTTGAACTGAACTGATCTTCTGAGACAGCTAACCTCGGCCAGCATTTACAGAAAGTCCTCAACTTACGACTACAATCGGGACCAGAATTTCCATTGCTGAGCAAGGCAGTTAAGTGAGTCGTGCCCGATTTTACAATCTTTTTTTTTGCCACAGTTGTTAAGCGAATCACTGCGGTTGTTAAGTGAATCGTGTGGTTGTTAAGCAAATCTGCCCCCACCTGGGAAGGTTGCAAATAGCAATCCTGTGACCCCAGGGACACTTCAACGGTCATAAATACATGCCGGTTGCCAAAACCCCAAGTTTTGGTCGCATAAGTGTGGGGATACTGCGACGGTTGTAAGTGTGAGATCCGTTGTAAGTCACTTTTTTCAGTGCCGTTGTAACTTTGAATGGTCATTAAACGAATGGTCGTAAGTTGGGAACTCCCTGAATCCAGTTTGTTATGTAGGGCAGGGGTGTCCAACCTTGGCAACTTTAAGCCTTGGCGGACTTCAACTCCCAGAATTCCCCAGCCAGCTTTGCTGGCTGGGGAATTCTGGGAGTTGAAGTCCGCCAAAGCTTAAAGTTGCCAAGGTTGGACACCCCTGATCTAGGGCTAGTCTGATAGGCTAAAATCCTCACTTCATGTATGGGACATGAAGTTTTCCCCCTTCAAACCCTCATCTCACCCCAGGGAACTCCAGCCTACTTGGTTCCTACAGGAAGCGTAGGGCAGCTTTCAGTACTTACAAATGTAGTAATACTCGTGCCCTGGTCTGAATTCGAATCCTAAGGAGAAAGGGGTAAAAAGCTGGAACTTCTCGGAGAACTTGAGGGGCCCGTTGGGGGAATCCGGCCGGTTACATTCCCAGCGTTTGAAGCCGTTCTGCCGATGGTCGCAGGAGCTGTGTCCCTCGTAGTTGACCATGTACAAAATGTACCTCTCCATCTGGTCCATGGGAAACGGGATCTCATAATGCGGGCAGTATATGTCCAGGTAATCGTTGATGCTGACCTCCACGGTGTAATCCCCTTGGTGGAATCTGCAACAGGAGGAAAAGAGACGGTTAAAAGGGGTTCTCGGGTCTCGAAAACCAGAGTCCAACCAAAGTGTGTGACATTCAAAATACCGGTAGTCCTCAATTTACAACAGTTTGTTTAGTACCGGTAACTGTTTGAAGTTACAATGGCACTGAAAAAACTGACTTACAGATGTTACAGATTAACAGAGTTGGAAGGGACCTTGTAGTCCAACTCCTCACCCAAGCAGGAGACCCTACACCAGGGGTGGGTTCTAACTTACCTCGCCGCCGGTTCACTTCCTCCCGTGCCGCGTGGCTGCGTGCGCATTGCGCGCTGCGTGGCCGCACTGCACGCACGCGCGCATGCGCAGTGCCGAAAACTCGGCTTCTGAGCATGCGCAGAAGCAAAACCCAGCAAAAAAGAGCCAAAAAAAAAAAAAGAGCCAAAAACAAGATGGCGACGTCCACGGACCAGCACCGACAGAACCGGCTCCGTGACGTCACCACCAGTTTACTACTGGTTCTATAGAACCGGGAGGAACCGGGAGGAACCCACCTCTGCCCTACACCATTTCTGACAGATGGCAGTCCAGTCTCTTCTTGAAAGCCTCCAGTGATGAAGCTCCCACAACTTCCGAAGGCAACTTCTGTTCCATGGGTTGATTGTTCTCACTGTCAGAAAATTTCTCCTTATTTCTAGGTTGAATCTCTCCTTGATCTGTTTCCATCCATTATTCCTTGTCTGTCCTTCAGGTGCCTTGGAAAATAGCTTGACCCCCTCCTCTCTGTGGCAGCCCCTCAAATATGGGAAGACTGCTCTCATGTCTCCCCTGGTCCTTCTCTTCACTGGACTAGCCATGCCCAGTTCCTGCAACTTATGACCATTTTTTTACACTTATGACCATTGCAGCATCGCCACGGTCATATGATCAAAATTCAGACGCTTGAAAACTGACTCGTATCAGTGTCCTGGGGTCATGTGATCCGCTTTTGCGACCTTCTGACAAGCAAAGTCAATGGGGAAGCCAGATTCACTTAACAACCGTGTTATTAACTTAACAGCTGCAGTGATTCAATTAACAACTGTGGCAAGAAAGGTCATAAAATGGAGCAAAACTCCCTTAACAAATGTCTTGCTTAGCAACAGAAATGGGCTCAATTGTGGTCGTAAGTCGAGGACTACCTGTAAAATAATCCGGGGGTGGGGGCTACTTACACACGAGAAGAAGCTGCCACTGAATGCAACAGACTTACTACTTATTTAATAATCTATTTAGCTGCCCGTTTTATGGCAGTCACTTCGGTGGATTCACAATAGAAACCTAAAATAATAATACCTAATTATATGCCCAAATCCCAAACATCCAATATTCATCCATTCTTCCCAGCAGAGGCATGAAAAACTAGCCACAATTTATTTATGTATGTATTAGATTTTTATCCTGCCTTTATTGCTTTATAAATAACTCATTTACAACTACTCCAAGTAAAAAAAACAACTTATAAACTAGTCCTTGTACTTAAAACCGTTGCAGCATCCCCATGGTCATGTAATCAAAATCTGAGCTCTTGATAGCCAGCATGTATTTATGATGGTTACTTTGTCCCAGGGTGATATGATCGCCATTTGCTAATTTTTCTAGCTGGCTTCCGACAAGCAAAGTCAGTGTGGGAAGCTAGCTTTACTTAACAATCATATAATTCACTTAACAACTGCACTGATTCGCTTAACAACCGTGGCAAAAAAGGGTGTCAAACTGAGGCGTGACTCATTTAACAACCGCCTTGCTTAGCAACGGAAAATCTGGTTCCAATTGTGGTTGTAAGTCAAGGACTGCTTGTATTATTGACCAACCTTGCAACTGTCTGAATTCAAGGGTGGGCTGCTGGGGGTTCGCAGGGGTTCGGGAGAACCTCTAGCTAAGATTCTGTGCAGTTCGGAGAACCCCCAAATCCCACTCCTGGCTGGCCCCGCCCACCCCTCCCCTCCCCTCCCCTCTCCTCCCAGGAGTCCCCACACGGCCCCGTTTTGGATGCAGGTAAGTGCAGGGTACATGCGGAGGCTCGGGGAGGGTGAAAAATGGGCCTACCAGAAGTTCAGGAAGGCTGGAAATGGGCCCGTTTCCGGCCTCCAGAGGGCCTCCGGAT
>QLTV01009056.1:3040021-3078902 GCA_003457575.1 Thermophis baileyi
AGAATAGACTAGAATAGGAGAGAAAAGGAGATAGTATATAGGAGAGAAAATAGACATAGAATAGAGAATAGAATATAGAATAGAATAGAATAGAATAGAATAGAATAGAATAGAATAGAATGGAATGGAATGGAATAGAATAGAATAGAAGAATAACAGAGTTGGAAGGGACCTTGGAGGTTTTATTTATTTATTTATTTGTTTGTTTGTTTGTTTGTTTGTTTGTTTGTTGCATTTTTATGCCGCCCAACTCCCAAGGGACTCTGGGCGGCATAAAAGGTCTTCTAGTCCAACCCCCTGCTCAGGCAGAACCCTGAGGACTAGAAACTTCCAAGCGTTATTGGTCCTATTAACCAACCACACAGTGTCCGGTTAGGAATACCAAGTAGAAAATCTTTCTCGTTGCAATTCTCCCAACAATGGATTCTGCCAAGTTAGGATTGTCTGACTCGTTGGGGAAAAGCCCCAGAGGCCGATCCGAGCTTCTCTGGAGCCCACGTGGTTTCCCTAATCTTCCTCCTTCCCATTAACTTTACAAGATTAAACCAAGCACCCCTTAAAATTAATAAAACGGCAACGGTAGGTGATTAATGGAACGGGAGGGGGGGGACTCTTTCTCCAACCACCATGCCTGATTAGCCCCCCCCTCCCCATATTATATTCAGAGACACACTCCAATTTTATAGGGGTTTGGGGGGGGGTTTAAGGTATATTTTTTGGACAGATTATCCAAGAGATTAGAGGATTAGCCAAACTGCGAAGGAGGCATGCTGGTTTTGGGCTGCGGACAGCGTGCGTCGCTTTGCTTAAGACACCATTACTAAGGGCTGTTAGGAAAGGCTGGACTTTCGGCCCCCTCAGATGCCTTTCGGGCATTGTCCCCCAGCAATTATCTCCAGCTTCCAAATTCTTCTGGTGCCGTGTAGGAAAATCATCCCTTTTTTTTTTTTTAAATAGTTTTTAGTCATTTGGATGACATTTGTTTTAGAAATTACTTTCAACGGTGCAGAGAATTCTGATGAATATATGCTCACATAGGGAAGCCAATGTTTTTGGCAAGGAACTGAAGGGCCTGAGTTTTGTAATACAGGTAGTCCTCGACTTACGACCACAATGGAGCCGAAAATTTCCATTGCTAAGCAAGGCAGTTAAGCAAGTTGCACCCTGTTTTATGACTCCCCCCCCCATGGTTGTTATATGAATCACTGTGGTTGCTAAGCGAATCATGCGGTCGTTAGGCGAATCCAGCTTCGCCCGTTGACTTTGCTGGCTGGGAAGGTCGCAAATGGAGATCGTATGTCCCTGGGATGCTGCCAAGTGCCTGAATTGCTTTGCCAAGCACCTGGATTTCAAAACACTACAAGCACAGGTAGTCCTCAACTTACGACCACAATGGAGCCCCAAATTTATGTGGCTAAATGAGAAATTTGTTACGTGAGTTTTGCCCCATTTTACAACTTTTCTTGTTACATTTATTAAGTGAATCACTGCACTTAAATTAGTAACACGGCTGTTAAGTGAATACGGTTTCCAAAAGGGGATCACGTGACCCCGCGACACTGCAACCGTCATATATATGAGTCCGTTGTCAAGCACCCGAATATAAATCACGTGACCATGGGGATGCTGCAACAGTCATAAGTGTGAAAAACTGTCATAAGTCATTTTTTTCAATGCCATTGTAACTTTGAACGGTCACTAAACAAAGTGTTGTAAGTCAAGAACTACCTGTATTTATGATGGTTGCAGTTTCCCGGGATCAGGTGATCACCTTTTGTGACCTTCTCACAAACACAGTCAATGGGGAAGGCAGAGACATTTAACCGTGTTACTAACTTAACAACTGCAGTGATTCACTTAACCACTGTGGCAAGAAAGGTCGTGAAATGGGGCAAAATTCACTTAACAAGTGTCTCACAGTGACAGAAATTTTGGGCTCAGTTGTGGTCATAAATCGAGGACTACCTGTAGTCCTGATATTACAACTGGTCACTTAATGACCATTTGAAATGACAATGGGCTGAGAACAGGTGCTTAACAGCCCCTAGAGCAATGGTTCTCAACCTTCCTAATGCCGCGACCCCCGCCCCACCCCGCCCCCTCCCTGCGCGCGATGAGGTGACAAAGGGAGCGTGGCACCAAGATGGCGGGCTAGCGTGCTCTTAGGCGACCCCTGTGAAAGGGGTCGCGACCCACAGGTTGAGAACCGCTGCCCTAGAGCACTTGTGGCCATCGTAAAATGTCAGGCCACGCCCCCTGTGGTCACATGACTGCATTTCAGTTGCTTGGCAACTGGCTCACCTTTATGACCAGTTCCAGTGCCTTGCAGTCACGTCCCCACAATTTATAATGTTTCTCATTTTATTTATTTATTTGTTTGTCAAAGAACTGCCCATTTTTCTCAGAGAGGGACTCTGGGCAGTGTACAATAACATCATTTGCTGGTTTCCAATATTTTTTGCCATTTTCTGGCATCTTTTGCCAATTTCTGGCAAAAAAGTGCACATTTGAAAGAATGGATTCGCACTTACGAACCTTGCGTTTGCTTAATGACCATGATTTCACTTATAACCGTGGTGATTTGCTTAATGATTGCCACAAAAATGTCATTAAAATCAGGTCTAGTCACATGAATGCCTTGGCTTATGACCAGAAATTTAGTCCCAATTGCACTCATAAGTCGAAGATTGCCTGTAATTGTGGTCATAAGTCGAGGACTGCCTGTACTTGTAGTCGTAAGTTGAGAATTACCTGTAGGAGAGTTTCCGCTCCAGTTTTCTTCCTGACTCCCCACCCCCACCCCCATCGGCAACCTCCAGACAAGATGGACAGCAAATAAACAAACAAACAAACAAATCTAGACTCCTCCAGATTTTGTACCACCACATCTAGGTTGTAAAACCACCAACATATGGCAATGTGTTTTCTTGCCTTCTGAAAACATGTAATACATAAAATACAAACAAGTCATCAATAAAATGCATTACTGTCGGTCGGAAGTCGGAAGGCCTCAGCATCAAAATAAATAATCAATCAATCAATCACTCAATCAATCAATCAGGTGGAAAATGGGGCGAAACCACTTTGAGTAGCCATCTGACAATCCTATCCCAAGCTATGTTGACATTTAACAAAGCATACCACACTTAGCAATTCTTGGAAGCCCAACCTGAAATAAAGTGTGTGTGTGTGTGTGTGTGTGTGTGTGTGTGTGTGTGTGTGTGTGTGTGTGTGTGTGTGTGTGGTGTATGTGTTAAAAGGTGCAATTCCTGGCTAAACAGGAATTCTCTATTCCCAATTTAATATATTTTCCCTTCCATTCCAACTGAAATCTTAACCTATCTCGACTTGACTTCACCAGGTGCATTTGGGTGTTTGGCAATTTTCTTTATTTGAGGGAGGGAGGAAGCAGTTTGATCTAGTGGTTACTGCACCAGGCTACAAACCAGGAGATGGTGAGTTTTAATTCTGTCTTAGGCATGAAAGAGAGTTAGACGGTTCTGGGCCAATCACCAGGAGATGGTGAGTTCTAGTCTCGCCTCAGGCATGAAAGAGAGCTGGGTGACTTTGGCCCAATCACCAGGAAACTGTGAGCTCTAGTTCTGCCTTAGGCATGAAAGAGAGTTAGATGATTTTGTGCCAATGACCAGGAGATGGTGAGTTTTAGTAGCGCCTTAGCCATGAAAGAGAGCTGGGTAACTTTGGGCCAATCACCAGGAAACGGTGAGCTCTAGTCCCGGCTTAGGCATGAAAGAGTTAGACGATTTTGTGCCAATCACCAGGAGACGGTGAATTCTAGTTCTGCCTTAGGCATGAAAGAGAGCTGGATGACTTTGGGCCAATCACCAGGAGAGTTCTACTCCTGCCTTAGGCATAAAAGCTCAGTGAGTGACTTTGGGCCTCTCTCTCTCTCTCTCTCTCTCTCTCTCTCTCTCTCTCTCTCTCTCTCTCAGGCCAACCCACCTCGCAGGGTTATTTGTTGTGGGGAAAATAAATGACATACTGTAGAACGCTTGATCGATACTGTGGTTAATGGAGCAGTCAGAACTGCTCAGCACTGGCTGCTGCAGCATGGCCAGTCCTCTTTAGTTCTGGGGCACTGCCCCCTGACTAACTTGGTATGAATTCTAGAAGAAACAATTCTAGAAGAAACTTCTAGAATTCTAGAAGAAACAACACAGCTCTTCTGCGAACCGCAGTGCCACATCAGGCACTTTCTAAGGCACTTATAAACATATATTAGGCTTCTTTGGAAGGAATGGAAGGTCTATTTTTTTCAACATAATGTCAAGGTCAACTCTTAGCAACTCCCCACCCTGGCTCTACAAGTCTTTGAATGGTGATCCCATCAGCCCTGTAACCGAGTCCATGCACTTTGCTATTGATTGTCTTCTTCTCCTTCCTTCCACCTCTCCCAACATTGCTGGCTTCTCAGGGGAGCTGGGTCTTTATATTGATTGACTGGCTGATTGATTGATTAATTGATTGATTATGTGTCATCATGTTGGGGTTGACCGATTAATTGATTGATGATGTGCCATCACGTTGGAGTTGGCTGATTAATTGATTGATGATGTGGTGCCGTCACATCGGGGTTGACTCTTAGAAACTGTGTGGGAAGAACTTCTCCGTGAAGTTCTGTCCCTAACTAGGTCCTTCAGGTCTTCCAAAGTTGCACCCATCACACCTGTAACTGAGTCCATCAACCGTGCTGCTGGTTGTCCTCTTCTTCTCTTTCCTTCCCAACAATCTAGCAATAGCAATAGCAGTAGCACTTAGACTTATCTATCCCTTCATAGTGCTTCATAGCCCTCTCTAAGTGGTTTACAGAGTCAGCATATTGTCCCCAACAATCTAGGTCCTCATTTTACCAATCTCAGAAGGATGGAAGGCTGAGTCAACCTTGAGCAGGTCAGGATCGAACTCCTAGCAATGGGCAGAGTTAGCCTGCAATACTGCATTCTAACCACTGAATCCCCAGGGCTCCTATATTTTTCTCAAGGGAGCTGAGTCTTTCCATTGATTAATTATGTGCCATCAAGTTGCCGAATAACCGAATAACAGAGTTGGAAGAGACCTTGGACATTTTCCAGTCCAACCTCCTGCTCAAATAAGAGACCCTGCACCATTTCAGACAAATGGTTGTCCAATATCTTCTAAGAAACTTCCAGTCATGGAGCACCCACAACTTCTGGAGGCAAGTCGCTCCACTGATTAATTGTTCTCACTGTCAGGAAATTTCTCCTTAGTTCTAAGTTGCATCTCTCCTTGATTAGTTTCCATCCATTGCTTCTGGTCCTGCCTTCAGAGTTGCGGTCAATTCTTAGCGACAACATGCCTAGAACTTCTCCATGGAGATTTGTCCCTAACCAGGTCCTTCAGGTCTTCCAACAGTGACCCCATCACCCCTTTAACTGAGTCCATCCACCTTGATGATGATGATGATGTTGTTATCCATTCAGTCATGTCCGACCTTTGGCGATTCTATGGGGCCAGGTCTTTCTACATCTTCCGATCTTGCACTACTTCTTTGAGTTTTTCTATGCTCTGGTTGGTGTCAGCTTTGATGGTGTCCAGCCACCGTGTTCTTTGAAGGCCTGGTTTCCTTTTACCGCTAACTCTTTTCAACATAATTGCTTTCTCCGGTGAATTCCCCCACATGACAAGGCCAAAATAAGTGAGACACAGTTTTGTTATTTTTCCTTCCAGTGACATGTCTGGTGTTATGCACTTCAGTGCTTGCTTGTTGGTCACCTTTGCTGTCCAAAGACCAGCCATTTTACTATCCTCTTCTTCTCTTTCCTTCCACTTTCCCCAGCATTGTGGACCTCTCAAAGAAGCTGAGCCCTCATAAATTATCTAGTTCTTTCCTGAACCAAAGGACACTTTATATTGCCAGTTATGAACTGCTGGTTCGGCCACCAATGAACCACGACAAATTGAATACATTTATTATGGTTTGTTGCACAGCCAGCCAGATGTTCAGACTGGATTTAGCTTTTTTTGTCCATCTGTCAAGTTCTTCCCATAGACCTGGGATAGGTAGATGTTGATGTTTGATGCTGTTAGAGCAGTGGCCCTCAACCTTTTGGGCACCAGGGACTGGTTCCATGGAGAAAGATTTTTTCCACAGACCAGTGGTTTTGTATGCTGCCTGCATCTCGCAGATGGGGCTTCGCTTGTTGGCACGGCCCGGTTGCTGGTATGCCGTTGATTGGGGACCCCTGTGTTAAAGGTATCATTGCAGGATGTAAGTAGATCTAAGTAAAGCTGCCTTTTGCAATTGACTGATGGGGACTTTATGTCGCCATTACTATTTTTTTGCCAACAGATGGGTGGACTTCAACTCCCAGAATTCCCTAGCCAGCACAGCTGAAGTCCACCCACCTTAAAGTTGCCAAGATTGAGAAACACTGGCCTAGAGCAGGGGTGTCAAACTCAATTTCATTGAGGGTTAGGGTTGTGGTTGATCTCGGGGGGGGGGGGCAGGCATGCGTGGCCGACTGGGTAGGTGTGGCCAGCTTGACACCACTCCCTGCTGGCATGTTTCCTCTTCGCATTAGGTAGACCGGGCAGAAACCAGGCCGGCCCGATCTTTCCTCTTCGCATTGGGTAGACCAGGACGGCCCCGCGGGCCGGATCCGACCACATCGCGGGCCCACGGGCCTTGAGTTTGACACCCCTGGCCTAGATGATATTAAGACTATTTTGCTGAGCCCCAGAATGGTGAATGACATTCACTCCAGCTTTTCTGTCCTTGTGTGTTTGTGTGTGTGTGTGTGTGTGTGTGTGTGTGTTTTCTCTCTCGCTCACCCTCTACTCTTCCCTTGTGGTGGTTGCACTGCACACAGAGTGGTGCTCGTCTCTCGGAGGGTGCCAAAGATCTGGGAGAAACCAGCCCACCCCGCTGTGTTCAATTGCCACTTCTCGACACAGTGGGAAGCTAGTTGTTAGCGTCAGTCCCATTTAAATGGAGATGCAACCACGTTTTCTGCTGTGAGGAGAAACAACTCATGGAGTGATATAGATCTGTTAGCCGGGCATACGTATGTATGTATGGCGAAAAAAATAATGCATTTCTATTCTTAGGAGGTAGGGGAGAGAATAAAGCTCAGAGGAAGACAACTCCAAAAAGCCAAACCTTTTGGATGAAAAATATGCAACCTTTTAAGCCGCAGGATCCCTTTGTCAGCCTCTTGTCATTGAAAAGCAATTGTGCTCTAAATCCAGCCACACAACTGCATTTGAAATCCATCCTTTCTGCCCTAAAGTATCCCCAGACCACTGTTTCTCAATCTTGACAACTTCCAGATGACTGGACTTCAGCTCCCAGAATTCCTATGGCTGGCTGGGGAATACTGGGAGTTGAAGTCCACCCATTTTAAAGGGGCCAAGATTGAGAAACTGTGAGAAACCTTGGCCTAGGCTGTTGTAGAAATGAGGGAAAATGAAGTAAAAAAAACCATTCAGTTCCAAAAGCTGATGTTTTAGTGTCTCAATATTATGAAAAAGATGTTGAGATTCTGGCAAGAGTGCAGAAAAGAGCAACAAAGATGATTAGGGGACTGGAGGTTAAAACATATGAAGAAAAGTTGCAGGAATTGGCTATATCTACTCTAGTGACAAGAAGGACTAGGGGGTGACATGATAGCAGTGTACCAATATCTAAGGGGCTGGCACAAAGAAGAGGGGGTCAAGCTATTTTCCAAAGCACCAGAAGGCAGGACAAGAAGCAATGGATGGAAATTAATCAAGGAATCTAGAGCTAAGGAGAAATTTCCTGACAGTGAGAACAATTAATTGGTGGAACAACTTGCCTCCAGATGTTATGAATGCTCCAATACTGGAAGTTTTTAAGAAGAGATTGGACAGCCATTTGTCTGAAATGGTATAGGGTTTCCTGCCTAAGCAGGGGGTTGGACTATAAGACCTCCAAGGTCCCTTCGAACTCTTGTTATTCTGATAATTAAAAAATGGTCAGTCAGAAAAGGTGCTACCAAATTCCCCATTTTGCCATCTAGGCTGATGTAGAGTGCTCCAGTGTTTAGCTCCCTTAGTGCAGGGAGAAATGTCTTTATCATATTGCTTTTCAGCTCCGGGTTTACCATTAGCACCCACTCATGCAAAACTTTTGAATGGAGATTGCCATCGGAGCACTCGAGAAAACCAACAACGGCTGGGTGTCCGACTGGTTTTCAAGAGGTCTCACATAACGGTATACAGTGGTACCTCAGTACACGTTGTTAATTGGTTCCTCTGGTTAAGCTGTCCCCCGTCTGAAATGTTATAGGGTTTTCTGCCTAAGCAGGGGGTTGGACTAGAAGACCTCCAAGGTCCCTTCCAACTCTGTTATTCTATTCTATTCTCTTCCTTTTGCAGCGCGTCGAGTATTAAAAATCACCGAGTACTGGGACTACATTTTCGCGTCAAAATGTGTCAGGGTCAGGTAGTCCTCAACTTACAACAGTTCGTTTAGTGACCGTTCAAGGTTACAACAGCACTGAAAAATGTGACTTATGATTGTTTTTCAGCATCCTCGTGATCACGTGATCAAAATTCAGACGCTTGGCAACTGATTCATATTTATGACGATTGCAGTGTCCCGGGGTCATGTGATCACCTTTTGCAAACTTCTGACAAGAAAAGTCAATGAGGAAGCCAGATTCACTTAACAACCATGTTACTAACAACTGCAGTGATTCACTTAACTGTGGCAAGAAAGATGAAATGGAGCAAAACTCACTTAACAATTGACTTGCTTAGCAATGGAAATTTGGGGTTCAATTGTCGTCGTAAGTCGAGGACCACCTGTACACTGCCAGGCAGACCCAAGCAGCGTTTCTCAATCTGGATGATTTTGAAGGTTGTGCGTGGATGGATTTCAATTTCCAAAATTCTCCAGCCAGTTTGGCTCTTGATTGGAGATTCTGGGAATTGAACAGGCTATGGCAAAAAAAGTTCATAAAATCAGGTACATCTCACTTAATAATGGACATTTTGGTCCTAATTGTAAGTCAAGTATTATCTGTATATCTCATCAAGATGATTTACAACTTGAACCAAGAAATCATCTTTTGTCCAAGGGTTGAATAAAAAAAACAAAACAGCATAAGTTACATTAAATATGAATGACATCATCAACTCCTGACACTGTATAACAATTTGAGCATGACAGTAACTATGGAGCCTCCAGAGTCTGATGCAATCTACCTTTGCAGATCATTTGGGAAGATGAACAAGAAGGTGCTATCACATTTATCCTTGTTTGGGGCATCCGCAAAAGCAAACCTTTGGATATGACCACATCGGGCAATGTCATTTTCTTTTTAGAGTAGTTTATAAATGCCTAAAGTACTTAGCTATGATCATTACATTATCGGGGATTTTTTTTCCCTCAAGCAACTAATCAATATTAATCAATCAATAAATGTGTCAGAGGCAGTAGTGATAAAGTAGTGAAGACTACTTTATGTTGTAGTTTCTGCCTTATGGAATATCCTCACCTCAGAGATTAAAATGGCCCCCAACCTTGTTAGCATTTCACAAAGCTCTAAAAACCTGGCTATGTTTCTAGGCCTCAGCTTGGTCTATGTGAAGCGCGCAGTTACTTGGCTTTACTGTTAACTGATTAATCACCATGGCTGCTGTTTATATTTATACAGATAGTCCTCGACTTACAACAGTTCACTTAGTGATCGTTCGAAGTTACAATGGCACAGGGAAAAAAAACTTATGTCCGTTTTTCACACTTATGACCATTTTTGCAGCATCTCCATGGTCATGTGATCAAAAAAATTAGTCTCTTGAGAACTGCCATGTAATTTATGACCGTTGCCGTGTCCTGGGTCATGTGATCCCTTTTTGTGACCTGCTGACAAGCAAAGTCAAGGTTCATTTAACAACCGTGTGACTCACTTCACAACAGCAGTGATTCGCTTAACGACTGTGGTAAGAATGATTGTAAAATGGGGCAAAATTCACTTAACAACTGTCTTGCTTAGCAACAGAAATTTTGGGCTCAATTCTGTTCGTTAAGTCGAGGACTACTTGTACTTATTAATACTGGTATTGTGGATGTTTTCATTAACAGATTAACAGAGTTGGAAGGGACCTTGTAGGTCATCTAGTCCAACCCCCTGCTCAAGCATTATTTTAATGTATTTTAAATTCTTTAAATTGTTTTAAAATTTAAGATTCGCAAACCACCCTAAGTCACTTAGTTAAGTTGGGAGGCTGTAGAAATTGAATGAATGAATGAATGAATGAATGAATGAATGAATGAGAGGTTGGGCTAGGACCGGAGATAATAGATACAAGTGCTTTTGTGATAACTCTAGGATAGTCAATCTGCCTGCCTCACAGGGTTGTTGTTATGGGATAAAACTGTAAAAGGAAATGCTACGGATGTTGCCTTGAGGTTTTGGAGTAAAAATGCAAGAAAAAAAATGCAACAACAGCATTAAATAATAAGGTTGTTTGCAGAGGTTGTCTACTACTACCGGTAAATACTGTACAGCAGGGATATCCAACCTTGACAACTTTAAGACCTGTGGCTGGCTGGGGAATTCTGGGAGTTGAAGTCCACACATCTTAAAGTTACCACGGTTGGACACTACTGCTGTATAGAAAGGGAATTACGGAAATATTCCTGCACTGAATTGTATGTGTGAGTATGGGGTTGACTAGATGATCTTCATGGATTGCTTTCCACTCTTAAAACTGTATAGCTTTCTCCAGTTTGTTGATTTCCGGTCTCTTTTTGGCCTGAGTTCCAGGGCAAAAAAGAGAAGGAAAAATGAAGACATCAGAATTAACGAATGACTGATTCGCTCCGCAAAGCTGTTTGTAAAATTCTACCCAGTCAAATTTATATTCTGACATCTTTCCCGGGAACTATTTTACGAGCGTTTACTCCCATATTCCACGGCTCAGCAAACTCTGGTGCCTGGCCAAGGAAGAATCATCGTTTTGCAAAGCAACATGTGAACGATGAACCTCGGACAAACTCCAGCATCCCACCCCGTGGCCGACACATCAATGTCAACGGGAGCCACGCTGTGTCTCCAAAATACGCAGAAATCGCCGTTCCTTTCAGAGATGAATTCCAAGGTTTAAAAAAATGGCCAGGCAGTGGGCATCACATCTCCTGTGGCTAAAGCCCGGCCCGGCTTCATATTTCATGCATTAGTTTTCTGAGGAAAGCAGACAGACGTGGAGCAAAGCACATTTCAGAGGTGCTAAGCTGTGGACAGCACATTTGATTCCTAACGGAGCAACAGCAATGCGTTTCACCCAGATGCTTTTGCTGAGGAAGGATTTCTCCAGGGGTGAGCTGCTGGGGGTTCGCAGGGGTTCGGGAGAACCTGTAGCTAAGATTCTGTGCAGTTCGGAGAACCCCCAAATCCCACTCCTCGCTGGCCCCACCCACCCCTCCCCTCCCAGGAGTCCCCACATGGCCTGTTTTGAATGCAGGTAAGTGCAGGGCGCACACGGAGGCTCGGGGAGGGCGAAAAACGGGCCTACCGGAGGTTTGGGCCCGTTTCTGGCCTCCAGAGGGCCTCCGGAGCCTGGGGAGGCCGTTTTCGCCCCCCCGGAGGCTCGAGAAAAGCCCCCGGAGCCGGGGGAGGCCAAAAACCCCCCCCCCCCCCCGTGGTGCAGGAGGCTGACTAGGCCACGCCCACCGTGGCCACGCCCACCCAGCAACCAGGCAGAGAGTCCCTTGCTAAAATTTTTGAAGCCCACCCCTGGATTTCTCCTGAGGAAGTCGAGAGGGATCGGGCTCTCAAGGAACACGCCCTTAAGAATGGAAAGCCACAACTGACCCGACGCAGTTCCGTTAAACTTAGACTTAGAATAACTTTATTGTCACTTTACATGTACAGTAATCGGCATACATGAAAATGAAATTTCATTGCATACAGCTCTCAAAGGTTCTCCACCTCCAATATACACTACATAAACATGACAACTAACTAACTAACTAAATACAAATAAATCAAGGAGAGATTCAACCTGGAAATAAGGAGAAATTTTCTGACAGAGAGCAATCAACCCATGAAACAAAAGTTGCCTTCGGAAGTTGTGGGAGCTTCATCACTGGAGGCTTTCAAGAAGAGACTGGACTGCCATTTGTCAGACATGGTGTAGGGTCTCCTGCTTGGGCCCCGGGGGGTTGGACTAGATGACCTACAAGGTCCCCTCCAACTCTGTTAATCTGAACATCTGCAAAATTATGCATCTACCCACATATATTATATGACACAGAGAAACAACACAGTCTAGTTCGGATGTATACATGTACATGGCGAGAAATACGAATCTTGCGAGTTTACCAGACGGATGGCCTAGGGAACAAAGCTGTCACAGAATCAGGTAGTCCTGCTACAACAGTTCACTTAGTGACCATTCAAAGTTACGATGACACTGAAAATAACTTATGACCGTTTTTCACACTTACGACCGTTGCAGCATCCCCATGGTCCAAAGATCAGAATTCAGACACTTGGCAACTGACTCATATTTATGATGGTTGCAGTGGCCCCGGGATTATGTGATTAACTCTTGCGACCTTCTGTCAAACAAAGTCAAGGGGGAAGTCAGATTCACTTAACAACCGTGTTACTAATTTAACAACTAATGATTCACTTAACAACTGTGGCAAGAATGGTCTTAAAATGGAGCAAAACTGACTTAACAATCTTGTTTAGCAACAGAAATTTTCGGCTCAATTGTTTTTTTTTTTTTTCCCGGATCACTCATTTTATTTATTTATTTATTTATTTATTTATTTATTTATTTGTCAAACATGTACAAGATAGCAGGTATAGGTATAATCATAAACATAATCAAAGTGAATACAGATAGATGAAGACAATAGGACAGTAGGACAGGGACGGTAGGCACGCTGGTGCGCTTATGCACGCCCCTTACAGACCTCTTAGGAATGGGGTGAGGTCAACAGTAGACAGTCTAAGGTTAAAGTTTTTTGGGTTTGGGGAAGAAACCACAGAGTCAGGTAGTGAATTCCAGGCATTGATCACTCTGTTGCTGAAGTCATATTTTCTGCAGTCGAGTTTGGAGCGGTTTACATTAAGTTTGTATCTATTGTGTGCTCGTGTATTGTTGTGGTTGAAGCTGAAGTAGTCATTGACAGGTAGGACATTGTGGCAGATAATTTTATGAACTACATTTAGATCGGTTCTAAGGCTCAATTGTGGTGGTAAGTTAAGGACTACCTGTATATAGGAGGAAGGGTAGAAGTGGGGGTGACACCTGAAAGAGCTGCCCCCTATTTAGGGGTATGAGGGATCTGGTTACCATCTCTGTGAAGCAAGATAGTAGACTAGGTAGGCCCTTAGTCTGAACCAGCCGAGTTCCTCTTACGTTCTTAACGCAGCAGCAAAATCATCTAAAACCTATTAAGCAAACGAGCACAATTGCTTTTAATTAAATTAATTTGTTTAATGAAATTAAGCGAAACTTGCATGATTTCCCTTGCTTTGCATAGTTTATTCTGCTGTTTCAAATCTTTCTCATAAGTCACCCAGCTTTGGTGCATCAGGGGAAGGAGAGAGAGAGAGAGAAAGAAGGTAGTTAAACAGGAGTACTTAACCTATTCACTGCTATAAAATTTTCTCCGTCTTCCCTTCCCAGCCTCTGAAACCTTCAGGTAGAAGAGTTAGAAATGTGTTGTTTTAATTAAAATTGTCAATTAGAACGCTGGGTTTTGCAACGGAATTACCATGCGATGCACGCTGAACCGGACCACATTAACCCAATATTCCTATCCATGACGGGCAGGAACTTCCCAAGGATGTAAAAATAAAAATATCATCATCATCATCTTTTAACGATCCCATAATCCCTTGAGGGCTGGAGTCTGGGCAACTGAATGGAGCTAGCAGAGTGTTTAATGGCCAGATGCCCTTCCAGTCGCCAATGCAGAGTTTTGTTCAGCAGATATATACTCATTGTGCCCAGAGAGAGAAATATCTGCCTCTACCTAGGATCGAACTCACTTTATTTAAATCACTTTATTTAAAAAAAATAAAAATATAGTCTGATCAAATAATTGATTATTTGTAACCCTAAGATGAAAGCCACTTCTCCCTACCGGCAAAGGGACAGGAGAACATATAAAATCCTTCCACAATTATCATGATCTTATCACCAGCTCTCCTAATCCATTCTGGGTATTTAGTACTGGCGTTGTTTGGCAAAGGCTCATAAATACGAATAGTCCTCAACTTACGACTGCAATTGAGCCCAACATTTCCATTGTTAAGTGAGAAATGTAAGTTTTGAGTTTTGAGAAATGAGTTTTGCTCCATTTTACAGCCTTTCTTGCCACAGTTGTTAGGTGAATCACTGCAGTTGATAACTTAGTAACATGGTTGTTAAGTGAATCTGGCATCCTCATTGACTTTGCTTGTCAGAAGGTCGCAAAAGGGGATCACATGACCCCGGGACATCACAACCGTCATAAATACATGCCTGTTGCCAGTCTAGGATTACCTACATTCTCTTTTCAGATTCAGATTAACAGAGTTGGAAGGGACCTTGCAGGTCATCTAGTCCAACCCCCTGCCCAAGCAAGAGACCCTTACATCTGCCTCTACCTAGGATCGAACTCACAACCTCCTGAAGCCATGCCATCCAAAGCACAGAGAAGAGGTAAGGAATTGTAAGCGAAAGAAATAAGGTAGGGAAAAGAGAAAGAAATGCAATTAAATCCGATATACACCAATCCACCCACCCTTTCAGACTTTCTCTGTATCTCTCTATTTTTCCCTCTACCACATTCAGGTTTTACTTTCTCTATTACTTTTTCTACTTTTTTCACTCTTTTTGAAGCTGTCATTCACTCTGCCCAACCACTAACTTTCACAGTCTGCCCCTTCCTTTTCAACTGTTCACTCTTCCCATCTTGTATTTGTTTTGTGACTGATTTCTCATTCATTCTCTCGACTGGTAGTCCTCGACTTATGTCCACAACTGGGACTGGAAGTGGTCGTTAAGTGAGTTGCATCTGATTTGGAACCATTTTTGCCACAGTTGTTCAGCGAATGTGACCTCCCCCTTTGAATTTGCTGGTTGGAAGATCCCTGAGAAGGTCAGAAATGGCGATCATGTGACCTGTCAACGCTGCAACCATCATAAATATATGTCAACAGGTCTATGACAATTTGCTGCGCCCAACTCGCCAAGGCCATCTTGCCACGGCCAACTCATCATGGCCATCTCACCACAGCCAACTCGCCACGGCCAACTCACCATGGCCAACTCGTCACGGCCAACTCGCTGTGGGACAACTTGCCAGAGCCAACTTGCCACAGGACAACTCACTGTGGGAGAAGAGTTACACTAACATCAAAGAAATGGTGGAACAGAATCATTAAAGAAAGGATGCAAAAGGAGGGACAAAATGACAAAGTGAATGGCAAAAATTAAAATATTTTTTTATCTTAAATAATTAATTTGAATTGTTAAATTGTCCCACTTCAAGTTGTCCCGTGGCAATTTGGCCGTGGCGAGTTGGCCACAGCAAGTTGGCTCGGGCAAGTTGTTCCATTTTGATTCCAATTGCTAAGCACCTGAATTTGATTGTGTGACCTTGGGGGTCCTGTGACTCTCATATGTATGAGGACTGGTTGGTTATAAGCCACTTTCTTCCATGCCTTCATAACTTGGAGTGGTCATTAAACAAATGGTCATAAATCAAGGATGATCTGTATATAGGCAGTCTTCAAGTTACAACTGCAGTTGGGATCAGAATTTCCACAGCTAAGCAAGGCAGTTGTTAAATGAATTGTGCCCAATTTTAGGACTCTTTGGCCATGGTTGTTAAGTGAATCACTGCAGTTGTTAAATGAATCAAATGGTCATTAAGCAAATTCGGCTTCCTTCATTGATTTGAAGGTCGCAAGTGGGGATGACATGACCTGGGACACTGCAACCCTCGTAAATACATGTTGATTCCCAAGTGCTTGAATTTTGATCACATGATTGTGGGGATGCAGTGACGGTCGTAAGTGCGAGGACTGGTCATCAGTCACCTTTTTTCAGTGTCGTTGTAACTTTGAACGGTCACTAAATGAAAGATAGTCTATGAACTATCTTTCATTTAGTGACTATTCATAAGTAGAGGACTACCTATATGAGTAAACACCCATAGCTTTTTTTATGCCAGTCCTTCAATTTTCTGTTATGTTCATGTTCGTTCTGTATCATTCAGAGGCCATTTGAGTTGGGCGGGTAATAAAATACATAAAATGAATAAATAATCGTTCCTTTTTACCTTCTCTCCTCTAACGCATGCATACAAACCTCTACAATATTGTTTCTTTTAAAAAAAAATCTTTCAGGATGCCTTCCCCCTTTCAAAAATTATAGAGGACCCCTAAAGGGTACGTGCTTGTATGGGTCATGTTTATTGATATTTGCCATATTAAAAATTTAAATTGATGCATCCGCTTCGGCTACAGCACCTCATGATTGTTTGATGGGATTTTAATATTGTATTATTTTTCAACATAGACTGGTAAATAATTTTGATTCTGAGGAGACCTGAGAAGGTCATGAGGGACCCCCAGACTTTAAAAAGCACCCTACTCCTACTTCATCCACCTTTCAGGTAATCCTCGATTTACAACAATTCATTTAGTGACTGTTCAAAGTTACAACGGCACTGAAAAAATTGATTATGACCGGTTTTTGCACTTGGTCTATCAATGACCATGGCAACATTCCCACGGTCAAGTGATCAAAATTTGGATGCTTGGCAACTGATGCATATTTATGACGGTTGCCGTGTCCCGGGGTAATGTGATCCCCTTTTGCGACCTTCTGACCAGCAAAGTCAATAGGGAAGCCAGATTCACTTAATAACTGTGTTGCTAACTTAACAACTGCAGTGATTCACTTAACAATTGTGGCAAGAAAGGTTGTAAAATGGGGCAAAACTCACTTAACGACGTCCCATTGAGCAACAGAAACGTTGGGCCCAGTTGTGGTTGTAAGTCGAGGACTACCCATATTTTTCTGTTTTTTTTTTCTAAGACACTCAACTCTCCTTCCATATGACAAAGTTGGGAGATGCATGATTTTATACACAACGATTTTAGCTTCTTTCCGACAAGCAATCATTGTCTGCCCACTCTTAGCACTGGTAGCTGTTCGTCTTAAACATTATTTCCGTTTTCCTATCTTTAATAAACATTGTACCAATGTACACACATTCATCTACCCACTCTACTTTTGTTTAACCATGCATGCAGATTTGCTATCATCCACACCAGTTTCCCTGTCAAACGGGGCTAATTTTTGCTCCATTAATTTTCAAATGCTTCTCGTTGCATCATACAATCCAACTAGCATTCGCTGCAAATTATTCCGATTCTCGATTACCAATTGGCTCTAACCAATGTTCTTCTAATAGCACCGGAAGTGTTTTTGTTTTGTTTTGTTAAAGAAGGGGTCAATCTATTCTCCAAAGCTCCTGAAGCAAAGACAAGAAGCAATGGATGGAAACTAATCAAGGAGAGAAGCAACCTAGAACTAAGGAGAAATTTCCTGACAGTGAGAACAATTAACCAGTGGCATGACTTGCCTTCTTGCCTCCAGAAGTCGTGGGTGCTCCAACACTGGAAGTTTTTAAGAAGAGATTGGACAACCATTTGTCTGAAATGGGGTAGGGTTTCCTGCCTGAGCAGGGGGTTGGACTAGGAGACCTCCAAGTTCCCTTCCAACTCTGTTATTCTGTTAACACATTTTAGTAAGGAAAACACCCAGTCTCCTCCAGAGCAACCCATTTGGTCCTAATCCCCAAGGATGTAGCTATGCAGAGTTTCATTTTCCTAGAAGCTTAATATTCCCAAAAAGAAGATTTTCTTAGAAAGAAAGGGAAGGAAGTCAAAAGCCAAAGATATCATACGTGTTTTCAGGGCTTTTTACTGAGGTCTGTCAAACTTGTGCATTACTGATATTTATCCATCAATACCAGAGGAGCAACACCCATCCTTCGGTTACTCCCTGCTCAGCACTGCACCATTTGCTAAACATTATATTTATTTGCATGTCTGCTTTGTTTCCATCATATATCCCTTACCGCAGTCAGCCACCAACCTTCAACTGGTGCAAAATATTCCATAATTCATGCCTATTCACTTTATTTCTCTATATCAACAATATCAACAAACACAGAATAAACTTTTCTCGCTCACATTCATCCATTTCCCAAGACCTTGGAGAAGAGCAAAAATCTGCACACACAAACACACACACCGTAAACTTGCATTGTGTCTCTCAAACTTTGCTCATTGTCGGTCAGCCCTTCAAGATAGAATAGGAAATCAAAGGTCACAGAGGCTAATATTATTTTTATTATAAAGTTACAGGAACCGAACTTTGTAATCTGAATGCAACTCAGCCCCCTCCCCTATCGTTGTGTGAACTAGGGAAGGTGTTGTCCGAGATGCTTTCTCAGGTTAAATTCCTGCCCTGAAATTAAACCTCTTTTATCTGACTGTTGTCTTGGTAGCGGCCCTTCCTCTTGTTCCTCTGTACAGGTAGTCCTCCACTTACAACAGCTCATTTAGTGACCATTCAAAGTTACAGCAGCACTGAAAAAAGTGACTTGTGGAATGTTTTTCACACTTACGACCATTGCAGCTCTCCATGGTCATGTGATCAAAATTTGGATGCTTGGCAACTGGTTCATATTTATTATTTATTTATTATTATTATTTATTAATTGTATTTCTATGCCGCCCAACTCCCAAAGGACTCTGGGCGGCATATTTATGATGTTTGTGTCCCAAGGTTACATGATGCCCTTTTGCGACCTTCCGACAAGCGAAGTCAATGGAGGAACCCAGATCTGCTTAATGACCGCATGATTCACTTAACAACTGCAGTGATTTGCTTCACAACTGTGGCATAAATGGTCCTAAAATGGGGTGCCACTCACTTGGCAAGTGCCTTGCTTAGCAACGGAAATTTGGGGCTCAATTGTGGCTGTAAGTTGAAGACTTCTTGCACTTTTGATTTTTGGCAAAACCACGCCCATAGTGAATCACTGGTTTACTTAACAACCGTAGTGTTCATTTAACGACCATAGAGATTCGCTTAATGACCATTGCAAAAAAAAAGTCATAAAATTGGGTCAGTTAGGTGATTGACTTGATTTACAGGCATGTCACATGTTATGTCCGTGATGGGCAGGCTCCATTACAGTCGTAACTCGAAGATTACCTGTGCTGTTCTTACACTTCAAATCACAATCTTCCCTGTGCCTATTATATCTTTGGACAATTGAGAATTTCACATAACACTGTTTTTTATGGCGCAAGGCTACCAGTCTTGCTGGCACTCCTGCTGTGCTAAAACACTACAGGTAGTCCTTGACGTATGACCACAGTTGAGTCCAAAATTTCTGTTGCTATGTGAGACAATTGTTAGATGAGTTTTGCCCCATTTTACGACCTTTCTTACCACAGTTGTTAAGTGAATCACTGCAGTTAATAACACGGCTGTTAAGTGAATCTGGCTTCCTCATTGACTTCGCTTTTCAGAAAGTCACAAACGGTGATCACATGAGCGCAAGACGACACTGCAACCGTCATGAGCCGAGGTGGCGCAGTGCTTAGAGTGCAGTACTGCAGGCTACTTCAGCTGACTGCTAGCTGCAGTTTGGCGGTTCAAATCTCACCGGCTCAAGGTTGACTCAGCCTTCCATCCTTCCAAGGTGGGTAAAATGAGGACCCAGATTGTTGGGGGCAATATGCTGACTCTGTGAACCGCATAGAGAGGGCTGTAAAGCACTGGAAAGCGGTATATAAGTCTATAAGTGCTATTGCTATTGCTATAAATACGAGCCAATTGTCAAATGTTGATCATGTGACCATGGGGAAATGAAACAAACAAAATTTTAAAAAGTTATGACGTTTATGTCGTTACTTACCAAGGACATCTAAATTATATTAAAGTAACCAAAATATCTTTACAATCCCCAAGGTATGTTACAACTTTTGAACACCCCTGATGTTTGGAAATTGAAAGTAGGAAAATTTGATACGTCCCAGGGATGCTGCAATGATCATCAGTGTGAAAAACGATCATAAATCACTATTTTCAGTACCACTGTAACTTCAAACGGTCACTAAATGAACTGTTGTAAGTCGAGGACTACCTGTGACATGGTAGCAGTGTTCCGATATCTCAGGGGATGCCACAAAGAGGAAGGGGTCAAGCTATTCTCCAAAGCACCTGAGGGCAGGACAAGAAGCAACGGATGGAAACTAATGAAGGAGAGAAGCAACCTAGAACTAAGGAGAAATTTCCTGACAGTTAGAACAATTAACCAGTGGAACAACTTGCCTCCAGAAGTTGTGAATGCTCCAACACTGGAAGTTTTTAAGAAGAGATTGGACAGCCATTTGTCTGAAGTGGTATAGGGTTTCCTGCCTGAGCAAGGGGTTGGACTAGAAGACCTCCACTGTCCCTTCTAACTCTGTTATTCTAATTCTAATTGTACATGCACTGCTAACAACAACAACAACACAACCGATCCATTTCCCAGGATGCCACAAGCCCAACCTTAGCTCACTTTTATTCCAAGCCGTCTACTTTGCAAGCCAACATAGTCTTGCCTGCATCCCTCCAGCATGGAAGTTATAAACAGTGTAATGATATACACCTGGGATCTGCTTGATTGGCAAATTCCTGTAATTTCAGTCTGTCTTTTGAAAAAAAGAAAGAAAGAAAGCAGGGAGGGAGAGAAATCACAACGTTGGGGGGGAAAAAAAGGGTCAGCAAAGATATCAGACAAATCTGATGAAACATTATCTCTGGTCACAGACTTTGGGAATCATCTGTTTGAAAACGAGACGCAGACAGATGTTTTCGTTCTTCTCCCGTAACGTGTGTTGACTGTATTTGTGCTTGGCTGATCTTTCATATTGACAATCTATTTTCCGGTTGTTGTTGTTTTTTTAAAAAAACAGATCCTACGTCCTGATGGTTAAATAAATCATCTTCCCTTTGGTGGCGTTGTGGGGAGCTTGTCATTTGCAAACCCAGGGGCGATGATCAAAGTCAGATCAGCCGGGAGGGAATTTGGGGGTGGGGGTGGGGGTGGGAGGACTCCTGAGGCTTGAAAATGCTATGATCCTTGATGCTGACAAACCAGCATTCACAGCCAGGGTTTTTCAAGTCAACCTGCAAATCTAACTACGCACAGGAACACACAGAGGGCAAAACGGCGGGTATGTATGGATAAACAATTGTCATCAAACTCACAAAGACCAGTACAAAATCTTTGTGTGAGGAGGGAGATAATTTACTGGGGGAGTTGGAGTTTGGGGCTATGCGACTCACTAAGCAAACTTCTTCTATTTTCTCAGTTGCAAAATAATCCCTTCCTGATACAGGAACAGATTTCCAGTTAGAGTAGTCCTCGGCTTATGACAACAATTGAGCCCAACATTTCTGGTGTTAAGTGGAACGTTTTAAAGTGAATTTTGCCCTATTTTATGACCTTTCTTGTCCCAGTTGTTAAGTGAATAATTACCACAGTTGTTAAAGGAAGGGGATGGGAAGGGAAGAAGAGGAGAGGAGAGGAGAGGAGAGGAGAGGAGAGGAGAGGAGAAGGGGGAAGGGAAGGGAAGGGGAGGGAAGGGGAGGGGCTGTAGGAGATAGGAAGGGAGGATGGTAAAAATGCAAACTTGAACTAATAAAGCAATAAGATAAATATAGAATATATATGTAAGACTTTGTAAAAGAATGAAATGAGAAATGAAATGATAAATATGTGAAATGTCTGTATGGAATTAAAATTAAAAATTAAAAAAAAACGCAAAAGAAAAAAGAAAAAAAGAGGCAGGACTCCAGCATAGTGACTACAGCTCTTTATTAGGAAGATTAGGATAACTGAATGGCTGATTGTCTGGCAGCTCCCTCAAAGAAGAACGGGAAAGGGAAAGGGAAAGGGAAAGGGAAAGGGAAAGGGAAAGGGAAAGGGAAAGGGAAGGAAACAAATAGACGAGGAAGAGAAAGGGAAGGAAAAGGACACTACATCCCTTTCAAGCGTTTTCCTTTAAACCCAGGGCAGGCTTGATCCGTGAGCCTCACAGTCTGGGTTTTTTGTGGAGCCTGTTAATGCCTGTACACTTCATTACTTGCTTCATAAGGACTTGGATCACAGAGAGAAATAAACTAATTAATGCAAAGGGTTTTCCCCCACCTTTTTTTTTTCTTGGGTGGTCTTTGTGGATGTGAGTTTCTGCCAGTGTTTCTCCTGTCCTTTCTTCTCTCCCATCCCTTCCACCAGTCCTCCTCCTGCCCCTGGGCAAGGTAACTTTGCAGAATATGAAAAGGTTTCCTTCCTGGCGAAAAAGCCCCCCGTCCACCCTTGCAAAACCTCCCCGGCTGTTGAGGCGAAGTGGCACAGAATGGCAACAACAAAAGCAGGGGGCGATTATTTGATCTGCTGGATGGAGGGACCCATTTGGAATTATATATATATATATATATATTTGATTCATCTGTCTCGGAGGAGACCACATGACAGATGAACAGGAAGGATTTTGGAAAGAAAAGAGAAAAAAGAACAAAAAAAATAGTATATTGGACATTTTCCAGGCTCCAAATCCGAGCTGACCCACCCATCGGAGCTTTTCTTTTTGGGTGGATCCATTCTTGTTGAAGGAGAAGATCTTACAAAGGAGATCCTTGAATATGTCCTTTCTTTTTATTTATTTTTATTTCTCTACATAGCTGCCCATCTCACAAGCAAATGACTCTGAGAGGTATACAACAACGCTTCCTTCCTTCCTTCCTTCCTTCCTCCATTTCCTTCCTTCCTTCCTTCCTTCCTCCCTCTCTCCCTTCCTTCCTTCCTCTCCTTCCCTCTCCCTCCCTTTCTCCGTTTCTTCCTCCCTTCCTTTCTTTCTCCCTCTTTTCATCCCTCCCTCCCTCTCTCCCTTCCTTTCTCCCTCCCTTCCTTCCTTTCCCTTTCTCTCCCTCCCTCTCTTCCCTTCTCTGCTTACCCATTCTTCCTGTTTACTGACCCCTTGCAGTAGGTCATCAACCAAGGGAGGTGGGAGATGCTAACAGGACTTGGTCAAAAAAGTCAAGGTGACCCCACAGCAATGAGATCAATGCTCCATGTGGGCAATGCGCTTGAGAAGAGGCGGAGCTTTGATTGCACCCTCCCAGCCACCAATCTTGAATTTTCTATACTCTGCGGATGAGCCTTGTGGTGGAATGTCGTCTGGATTCCCAGAGGGAGGGGCTGCGTTCCAGAGGAGCAATTGACAAAGCAGTTCAGATAGTCTGTGTGGGAGAAAGAGGGTGAAGACAGCTCCTGCCTAATAGTTCCCAGAGCCAAAGCTTTAGGGAGGTGTTAGCCTACTTTAATTTGGCAAAATTCTGTCCAACTTACAATACTGACTTTTCAAAGTTACACTGAAAAAAAATGACTTATGACCGTTTTTCACACTTACGACCACTGCAGCATCTCCATGGTCTAGTGATCAAAATTCAGACGCTTGGCAACTGGCTCATATTTATGACGGTTGCAGTGTCCCAAGGTCATGCAATCCCCTTTTGCGACCTTCTGACAAGGAAAGTCAATGGGAGGAAGCCGAATTCACTTATGAACCGTGTTACTCACTTAACAACTGCAGTGATTCACTTAACAACTGGGGCAAGAAAGGTTGTAAAATGGGGCAAGACTCACTTAACAACTGTCTCGCTTGGCAACAGAAATTTGAGGCTCAGTGGTGGCCGTAAGTCGAGGACTACGACCAAAAGAGGAAGAACGGAGCTGACCCAGAGGAAAACATTTTCCTCTCCATCGGGCTCCATCCGTGTCCGACACACAATAGGCAGCCTGTGGTCACCCTGGCTGGGAAAAACTAGCTAAACAAGGCCCAATGAATGTTATCGGCCAGGTATCTGCAGCGGGTCTGAAATACGAGCGCTGTTCTCCATGGGGTGCAGCACGCTTGAGATGTGGGTCTGGGGGGAGGGCCAGGATGCGGTGGCCCTTGGGGGGCCAGGGTGAACTTGTGCAAGGAAAACAAAGGGAGTTGGGTTGGGGCCCGCTCAGGTGTGCATCTGTGACGGAGGATACGTGTGCACAGTCCTCCGGCTGTGTTTTAAGGCTGAAGCAGGCGGGAGGAGCCCCCTTGCCCTTTCCTCTCCGCATCCTATGCCAATGTCATTTCCCCCCTTTCTTTGTTTTTAGCCCCTTGAAGTCAAGGGCTCGGCAAATGGGAGAACCCCCAAAGGCTGCACCGTTCTGAGGGTTTAAGATTTGCATTGATTCCATAGGGCGGGATTGCCTCACGTGAAGGGAATCGCTCCCGCTGATCTTTTCACATGCTAAACTGTGGTGGGTATAGAGACCTCCTGTGTGGGTGGGGCAGGACAATCGCTCCCATTGTCTCCCTATTAGAAAAGCCCTCCCTCCCCCTCCCCCTCCCCTCATGTGCAGGAGGAGAAACCACTCCTGGAAATCAGATTTATGGCAAATTCTCCTTCCTGCCCCTTTCCTTGCGTATAAAAGCCATAGAATATCCCTTCTTGTTGATCCCTTTGCACAATAAAGGAAGAATTTGGGAAAAGGCCTGACTATTAATATAAGACTAAGAGAGAGAGGAGGAGGGGCAGAAGCGGATAGTTTCACTGAACTCCTCCCCCAAATAATATCTTCAATATTACACAGTAATTGGAGGAGGAGGAGGGGGGAGGAGGAGGAAGAGGAGGGGAGATGGAGATGGAGATGGAGATGGAGATGTAGGAGGAGGAGGAGGAGGAGAAGGAGAAGGAGAAGGAGAAGGAGAAGAAGAAGAAGAAGAAGAAGAAGAATTCACTGGAAAAAAAACCCCAAAATAATATTTTAAGTGTCAAAGCCAAAGAGCAATTCTCTTTCCATCTTTAGGTAACTGATCAATTTAGCTCCCATGTTTCCTCTAAACACGCAAAAATCCCTTTTGCTCTTCCCTGTTTATCCTCAGAACAATCCTGCAAAGGAGTCCCCAACACTTGATGGTCTCCTGACCGCCCGAATTGGAACAAGGGTCTCCTTGCTCTTCATCTGACTGACCCTGGCTACGGGAGCCTCTTTCACTTCTCTTCTTCCTGGCGTACTTAATGAGAACCCTCCGTCTCTCAGGTAAAGGTAAATTTAGTCCCTCGACTAAATTGTTCGGCACTTCCGTTCTCACTTTCCTGCCAAAACAGCTGTTCTGTCTGCGGGTCCAATGTGAGATCTGGATTCTTGCCAATGGCAGTTTTTTTTTTCTAGAAATAGTGCTGCTCGATATTCTGTCTGAGCCCTTAAAAGGTCTGCAAATATCCAAGGGTGGGAATATTCCACATTCTGAATCAAGCCAGTGTTAACTCTTTACAGCAGAGGTCTTCAAACTTGGCAACTTTAAGACTTGTGGACTTCAACTCCCAGAATTCTCCAGCCACCATAGCTGGCTGGAGAATTCTGGGAGTTGAAGTCCACAAGTCTTAAAGTTGCCAAGTTTGGGGACCCCTGCTTTACAGCAAAACCAACAGGCAGCAACTTAAAAGAGCTTGAGAACTTTCCGAGCAGTGGACTTCAACTCCCAGAATTCCCCAGCCAGCATCCACTTCTAGTACAGGTAGTCCTCGAATTATGACCACAATTGAGCCTAACGTTTATGTTGCCAAGTGAGTCATTTGTGAAGTGAGTTTTGCCCCATTTTATTGCCACAGTTGTTACGTGAATCACTGCAGTTGTTAAGTGAGTACCACGGTTGTTACGCGAATGTAGCTTCCCCATTGACTTTGCTTGTAGGAAGGTCGCAAAAAGAGTCCCTTGAGAGTTGGGCGGCATACAAATTTAACTTTTTTGTAAAAGGGTCACAAAAGGTAACAACGTGACCCCGGGACACTGCAACCATCATAAATAAAAGTCAGTTGCCAAGCATCTGAATTTTGATCACACGACCATGGGGATACTTCTAGTACAGGTAGTCCTCGAATTATGACCACAATTGAGCCTAACGTTTATGTTGCCAAGTGAGTCATTTGTGAAGTGAGTTTTGCCCCATTTTATTGCCACAGTTGTTAAGTGAATCACTGCAGTTGTTAAGTGAGTACCACGGTTGTTACGCGAATGTAGCTTCCCCATTGACTTTGCTTGTAGGAAGGTCGCAAAAAGAGTCCCTTGAGAGTTGGGCGGCATACAAATTTAATAAATAATAATAATAATAATAATAATAATAATAATAATAATAATAATAACAACAACAACAACAACAACAACGTGACCCCGGGACACTGCAACCATCATAAATAAAAGTCAGTTGCCAAGCATCTGAATTTTGATCACACGACCATGGGGATGCTGCAATGGTTGTAAGTGTGAAAAACGGTCATAAGTCATTTTTATCAGTGACACTGTAACTTCAGACGGTCGCTAAATAAACTGCTGTAAGTTAAGGACAATCTGTAAGTATAAGTACAGGTAGTCCTCGACTTACAACAGTTTGTTTAGTGACTGTTTTTATAAATAACTCAAGGTAGTGAAGATATGTAATACTCCTTCCTCCTCCTATTTTCCCCACAACAACAACCTTATAAGTTGAGTTGGGCTGAGTGCTCAAAGTCACCCAGCTGGCTTTCATGCTAAGGCGGGATTAGAACTCACAATTCTCTGGTGATTGCTCCAAAGTTAATGAACTGGCTTTCATGCCTAAGGCGGGACTAGAACTCACCTACTCTGTGTGATTGGCCCAAAGTCACCCAGCTGGCTTTCATGCTAAGGCGGGACTAGAACTCGCAGTCTCCTGGTTTGTAGCCTGGTGCCAAAACCACACTGAATTACAAACCACACAACTACCCATTTCACCAAGTCTATCATTTGCCATCATACCAAAAATCTGCTGCTGGGGGAGAATATAGAATGGACTCTACAGAGTCACTACAGATCACGAATAAAAACACAGCTCCACAACATTGTATGAAAGAATCCCTTCTAGCAATCCCACCATCTCCCCAGACTTGATAGTCTAACAGATTAACTGAGTAACAGAGTCGGAAGGGGCCTTGGAGGTCTCCTAGTCCAACCCCCGGCTCAAGCAGGAGACCCTACATCATTTCAACCATCAAGTGGCTGTCCAGTGTCTTCTTAGGTTTCCGAAGTTTCTGAAGGCAAGTCGTTCCACTGGTTAATTGTCCTCACTGACAGGAAATTTCTCCTTAGTTCTAGGCTGTCTGTCTCCTTGATTAGTTTCCATCCATTGTTGTTGTTGTTGTTTTGTCCTGCCCTCAGGTGCTTTGGAGAATAGGTTGACCCTCCCTCTTCTTTGTGGCAGCCCGTCAAATACTGGAACACTGCTATCATGTCTCCCCTAGTCCTTCTTTTCATTAAACTAGACATACCCAATTCCTGCAGCCGTTCTTCATATGTTTTAGCCTCCAGCTCTCTAATTATCTTTGTTGCTCTTTTCTGCACTTTCTAGAGTCTCCACATCTTTTTTACAATATGGTAACCTGTAGTCTATAATAGTCTAACCCAGGGGTGTCAAACTCAAGGGCCGGGGGCCAGATCTGGCCCGTGGGGTGCTTAGATCTGGCCTGCGGGGCCACCCTGGAAACAGAGTATTGACCCACAGTGCCTCTACCAGCGAAAAAGGAGCTCGAGAGGACTGCCTGCGGCCCTCCCGAGCTCCGTTTTCACTGGCAGAGGGTTGCAGGAGGCCATCGCAGCTGAAAATGGAGCTCGGGAGCCCGTTTTCTCTGGCAGAGCACTCGGGCCACCACAGGTGCCCCCGACACGAGTGACACTGAGCTAGCCACGCCCACCCTGGCCACACCCACTCCAGCCCCCCCGAGGTCAAACACAACCCTGATGCGGCCCTCAATGAAATCAAGTTTGACACCCCTGGTCTAACCTCACCAGTTTTCTTCCAATGCTTTGTTTCTCCACCCCACCCCCTTGACACTCTAGGGCCGTAATGGCGAACCTATGGCACGCATGCCCAAACTGGCATGCGAAGCCATGTCACCCGGCACGTGCGGCCTTGCCTGTTTGTCTTCTGGGTTTCTGGCGCACATGCGCGCGCGATGATCAGCTGTCCACGCGCGCAGCAGTGCCAAAAACCGGTGTGTGCATGCGCGCTGGCCAGCTGATTGTTGCGTGCTAGAACCTGGAAGTTCAGCTTTTCCGGAGCACAGCCCCGACGAGCGTGTGCGTGCGACGTTTCCGCGCAACCTTTTTTGCACTCGGTGCCAAAAAGGTTTGCCATCACTGCTCTAGGGGTGGGGGAAAGGCAAATTGTAAGCTGCTGAGGGCAGAGATCTTTGCTTTGATTACAAGCAAAGTGTTAATTATTTGAGAAAATGTCCATCAGGGGTCTGGTCAACATAGGGGAGAAAGCCATCTTTCTCCTTTGCCGATCTCCCCGCAGGCACCCTTGGAAAACGCTTCTGATTGAAAGGAATGCACGCCAAAGGGGTGGGCGAGACGGTGGCGTAATTTTCTAGGATGTTTAATCAATTGTGTTTTGGCCATCCTTGATCACCACATCCCCCGGGTCTAATTAGTGCTCTATGCGGCTTCTGCAGGCCTGGTTTCCTAATCAATCCGAAGCCATCAAATTGCCAAACGCAACGCAAAGATGCTTTGCACCAAATCAATGGCTCTGAGTCCTCTGACATCCACTCCCAGGCACCCACAAGCTTGAGGGTGCCTTGCCTGTAACCCACTCTGATGGATCCCGGTGGATTCCCCCTTCAGAAGAAGCAACCACCAGTGATCCTTCAAGCAGGAGCCTCCACTTCCGATAAATGGGATCAGAAAGCAAGATGTATGAAACATGGCTGAAAAAGCAGTAACAGAAGAGAAGATTAAGAGAGGAGGTTGGCTAGACGTGAAATATCAAAAACATTGCCAGGAAGAATGTGGAATAGGCAACTTCCTCTCGCCCTGATGATGTTACCTAGTTGGGTAATGAAATGTCTGCAAGAAAACTACAGAGCTCAGAGATCACCAAGGAATCCACAAGTTTAACCCTGAGCTACAGAAATTCTCTTTTTTGCAACCTTGGAGAGTTTCGAACATTTAAGCAGGATTAGACCTGTTAGGTTGTTGGATAGGAAATGTCTTATGTTTAACCTGTATTTTCCATGAACACCTGGAAGAGAATTTGCTTAGACAAGCTAGTTTTACCTACTTCCTCTTGCAAGCGATGACATAAGAGACTTCCAGCTCTAGCACCAATCTGATCACCGCAGTCAGCCCTTGACTTATGACTAGAATTGAGCCCAAAATGTCTCTTGCTAAACAGGACAATTAAGTGAGCTTTGCCCCATTTCATGACCTTTCTTGCCATTAGGTGAATCACTGCAGTTGTTCAGTTAGTGACACAGTTGTTAAGTGAATCTGGCTTCCCCGTTGACTTCGCTTGTCAGAAGGTCGCAAAAAGGGATCACATGACCCCGGGACACTGCAACCGTCATAAGTAAGAGTCAGTTGCCACGTGTCTGAATTTTGATTACGTGACCACGAGGATGCTGCAATGGTCATAAAGTGTGTAAAATGGTCATAAGTTACTTTTTTTCAGTGCCCTTGTAACTTTGAGCGGTCACTAAATGAACTGTAGTAAGTCAAGGACCACCTGTGTAGTCTCAAAGATGCCTTTTTCCAAAAGGCAATTGGACTTTGTTTTTTCTCCTTGATTAATTTCCACCCATTGCTTCTTGTCCTACCCTCAGGTGCTTTGGAGAATAGCTTGACCCCCTCTTCTTTGTGGCAGCCCCTGAGATATTGGAACACTGCTATCATGTCTCCCTTAATCCTTCTTTTCATTAAACTAGACATACCCAGTTCCTGCAACCGTTCTTCATATGTTTTAGCCTCCAGTCCCCTAATCCTCTTTGTTGCTCTTCTCTGCACTCTTTCTAGAGTCTCAACATCTTTTTTACATCGTGGCGACCAAAACTGGATGCAAGATATTCCAAGTGTGGCCTTAACAAGGCATTATAAAGTGGTATTAACACTTCACGTGATCTTGATTCTATCCCTCTGAGTTGGCCACAGCAAGTTGGCCATGGTGAGTTGGCTGCGGCCAATTGACATAGACCCAGGTGTGAAATTCAGCAGGTTCTGACAGGTTCTGGAGAACCGGTAGCGGAAATTTTGAGTAGTTTGGAGAACCAGCAAACACCACCTCTGACTGGCCCCAGAATGGGGTGGGAATGGAGATTTTGCAATATCCTTCCCCCAGGAGTGGGGAGGGAATGGGGATTTTGCAGTATCCTTCCCCTGCCACGCCCACCAAGCCACGCCCACAGAACTGGTAGAGAAAAATTTTGAATTTCACCCCTGCATAGACCTCTTAGAAGAGCCCAGCAGGAAAAGCTGACTCATCATGTGATGGGATACTTACCAGTTAGCACCTATTCCCTGCTATAATTAGAGGGGGAAATAGCCATAGCACTGTATTATGTATTATGTCTTTGCAAAATAATAATAATAATGATGATATGCCCTGTTTCTGAGACATAATTTCTAGCCTCTCATAATTCAAAGCAAGTTCCAAGAGTTACAAAAGCTACAAAAAGATTAAACAAAACCCCACTGTGTTGCACGGCAATGTCCAAAAGCACATTTGGAGGTGACTTTAAGAAAGCTGATACGAGAGAGAGAGAGAGAGAGAGAGAGAGAGAGAGAAATAAATAATGGCTCTAGATGTTGTTGTTTTTCTCCCTCCCTTTCTAATAATATTTAAATTTCAGGGCTTCAGCAGAAACAGATCGGAGAGCAGGCAAAACAAAGGATTTCTTTGCTTCCCGTTTTAACAAAGGTTTTCCTAATTGATTGCCTTCCTCTGTAGAAAAGTCTTTCCGAATAGGAGCAAAATCTCGGTTTATGGGCTGGGATTCCACAGCCTTTGTGCGCAATGAACCGGATTTCTTGTGATTGATGTCATTTGTGTAATGATGTCATTATGCAAATGATATTTATTTACTTATGTATTTGATTTATTTGATTTGTACGGCGGCGCCTCTCGCACGGCGAAATCCTAGGCAGTCAACAACAGATGAACAGACTATTTAAAAAAAATACCAGCATCCAACACAGGGATATCAAACTCAATTTCATTGAGGGCCGCATCAGGGTTGTGTTTGACCTCAGAGGGCTGGGGGGGGGAGGGGGAGCATGGCCAGGGTGGGCGTGGCCAGGGTGGGCGTGCAGAGTGCTTCTGGAGACCGCGGAGGCCGAAAACGGGCCGTGGGGGGGGTGCACGTGGTCCCCCCCAGCCTTTTTTGGTGGGTAGAGGCACCGTGGGCCAGTCCTTTGATACTTCCGGGCCAGATTTAAGCACCCCATGTGCCGGATCCGGCCCGCGGGCCTTGAGTTTTACACCCTTGATCCAACACAACAAAAACAAAAAGACGGTACAGGATGTCTTCCATTTACAACCATTCCTTTTAGCAACCGTTCAAAGTTATAAGAGCACTGGGGGAAAAATGACTTGCAACTGGTCCTCGCACTTATGACCATTGTGGCATTCCCCACGGTCACATGATCAAAATTCAGGCGCTGGACAACCGGCATGTATTTACAAAGGTTGCAGAAACCAGTCAGGTTTCATGCAGATTGTCGTTTGCAACCTTCCCAGCTGGCTTTCAACCGGCAAAGCCAATGGGGGGGTAGGGGGTGGAGCCAGATTCGCTTCACAACTGTGTGTTTCACTTAATAGCTGCAGGGATTCGCTTAACAACCATAGCGAAGAGGTCATAAAATCAGACGTGGCTCACGTAACAACTGCCTTGCAGAGCAACATAAGTTCTGGCCTCAGTTATGGTTGTTAAATCCAGGACTACCTGTACAATAAAGGCCAAAATTATTCAAACCGATTAATCCCTGGAGCGGAGGTCACCCAGTACAGGTAGTCCTCAACTTACGACCCCAATTGAGCCCAAAATTTATGTGGCTAAGTGAGAAATGTGTTAAGTGAGCTTTGCCCCACTTTACGACTTCTCTTGCCACGTTTTGTTAAGTGAATCACTGCAGTTGTTAAATTAGTAACACGGTTGTTAAGTGAACCTGGTTTCCCCATTGACTTTGCTTGCCAGAAGGCTGCAAAAGGGGATCACGTGACCCCGGGACATTGCGACCGTCACAAATGTGAGTCAGTTGTCAAGCCTACGAATGTAAATCACGTGACCATGGGGAATGCTGCAACGGTCATAAGTGTGAAAAATGGTCATAAGTCACTTTTTTCAGTGCTGTTGTAACTTCGAACAGTCATTAAGCGAACTGTTATAAGTCGAGGACTACCTGTATAATGGTGACAGAGAATGGATGCCTCCCAGATCCCATCGGATGACCCTGTTTCATAGAAGCGACCTGGAACAAACTCACCCTGTTGGACTTTGGGAGCCAGGCTCAAATAATGTGAGACGGGCAGCCCCATAAATAACCAGGCTCTCTGCCACTAAGGACTAGCACCTTGAATTGCATCCAGAAACCACCAAGAAGCCAGTGTAGCTGGCAAGGCTGAGGTGTTATATGGGAAGGCTGTAATGTGCCCATAATTAAAGGTAGTCCTTACAATCATTTGTTTAGTGAACTTTTGAAGTTACGATGGCACTGAAAAAAGTAACTTATGACCGTTTTTCATACTTACGACCATTACAGCATCCCCTGATCACGGGATCAAAATTCAGATGCTTGGCAACTGGCATGTATTTACGACGGTTGAGGTGTTATGTGATCCCCTTTTGCGACTTTCTGACAAGCAAAGTCAATGGGGAAGCTAGTCATGCTTAACAACTGTGTTACTAACTTAACAACTGCAGTGATTCACTTAACTGTAGAAAGAAAGGTCATAAAACGGGGCAAATCTCGCTTAACAACTGTCTCGCTTAGCAACAGAAATATTGGGCTCAGTTGAGAGAATAGAATACTCTTTCTTGGCCAAGTGTGATTGGACACACAAGGAGAGTTGAGGCACACTGATTTAGCACATTTTCAAATGTGCCTGTTGCCTCAATTATACCCTTAAAACAAAATTTCACTATGGGTGACATTAATGGAACTTCTGTTTCAGGAGCAGTCTACAGCTATGGAAAACTTACTATCTTCATGCCTGGCTTTTGAGCATCTTGGAGGCCGCCGGTGGGGCCTCAGAAAAGTAGGCAGGCTTTGACAGTGCTTGAAACAATGGAGGGAAACTAAGCAAGGAGAGAACCAACCTAGAAATAAGGAAAAAAATTATTCAGCAGCTTACAATTTACCTTTTTTCCTGGAGTGTCGGGGCGGGGGGGGGGGGGAGAGAAACAAAGCATTGGAAGAAAACTAGAGAGGTTAGACTATTGTAGACTAGAGGCTATCACATTGCAAAACAAGATGTGGAGACTCTAGAAAGAGTGCAGAGAAGAGCAACAAAGATGATTAGGGGGCTGGAGGCTAAAGCATATGAAGAACAGTTGCAGGAACTGGGTATGTCTAGTTTAATGAAAAGAAGGACTAGGGGAGACATGATAGCAGTCTTCCAATATCTCAGGGGCTGCCACAAAGAAGAGGGAGTCAAGCTATTAGCCAGTGGAACAACTTGCCTCCAGAAGTTGTGGGTGCTCCAACACCGGAGGTTCTTAAGAAGAGATTGGACAGCCATTTGTCCAGAATGGTAGAGGGTCTCCTGCTTGAGCAGGGGGTTGGAGTAGAAGACCTCCAAGGTCCCTTCCAACTCTGTTTATTCTGTTCTGTTCTGCTCCCAAATTCACATCGCTGTCCCCAACTTTTCCAATGACACCTGGACACAGATGTCCCAACCTGACATGGCGGTCTAGGCGAAGCCTCCCGCAGATGTGCCTTTCAGCTCTGACAGCCTCGTACAGCTCTTTGCGGGCGCGTTTCCTGTTAATTTGTTATCATTTAAAGCCATTCTCTCTGTAAAATGTCGACCGAGTTTTAAGATGATGACACCTGGGAAGGTTCCTGCTGGGTTCATGTAATTCCCGCAGCAGGGCCTGCCAAATCACTGTAATTAAAACGAGGGGGGTTCGAACACTCTCGGTGGAGTGCACCACTAATTTGCCATCTATGGACAAAACAGGGGCGCTTTTCCACCTCCCGTCAAAAAAAAAAGAAAAAAAAAAAGAATTGATATATAAAATTCTCTCAGGCAGACCAGACACAACAGAAGACAGAAAACCCAGCAGGTTTGTTTGACGATGGAAAACAAGGGGAAATCTATCTCCTCGGATGCTTCTGGAAAGCGGAAGGATGGTACCCAGCAGCATCTTGCGAGCGAATCGCAAATCACTTTTGGTCGCACCAGTAAATTCGAGAAGGTCTAAAATCCCCTTGCTGAAGTTGTGTTTGAAGGAAGTAAGAAACAACGTCATCAAAATGGCCTAAGCCAGGGGTGTCAAACTCTAGGCCCGGGGGCCGGATCCGGCCTGGGGGTGCTTAGATCTGGCCAGATGTGGGTTCCTACCGGTTCTAACCAGTTCTTTAGAACCGTTAGTAAATCGGTGATGACGTCACGGAGCCAGTTCTGTCGGTGTCTCCGTGGGCGCTGCCATCTTGGATTTTGCTTCTACGCATGCAGAAGCTTCTAGGCTGCCCTAGAAACAGCGAAGGACCAGTCTGCGGTGCCTCTGCCAGCAAAAATGTTGTCAACTTGCAAAGATTTCAAGTTGCCATGAAAAGAAGGGGAGGGAAAGCTGGAGAAGGGCTAACTGCCCTAACTGTAAATGCATTCCACAAATGTTTTTTTTTACTGATTGTGTCCTAGGCTACCGGAGTCGGGAGGAGGGGTGTGGGGGTCACAACCCGCCAACGAGATTAATTGGAGAATGTGATTTATGACATGGCCAATGAGAAGGGGGGAAACAGGGTCATGACGACGTGCAGCCTGCGTGAACTCAGTTCTGGCTGCAACGGAGTATTGTCGCTTTTAATAAATCTTTGTATTTCTTTTGGACTTTGTCTCTTGGCTCCTGAATTAATTAGAGCGTCTTTTGGAAACTTCACAAATGGAGCTTGCGGTGCCTCTGCTAGCAAAAATGGAGCCCTAACCCTAACCCTAACCCTAACCCTCCCGAGCTCCATTTTCACTGGCAGAGGGTTGCAGGAGGCCATCGCAGCTGAAAATGGAGCTTGGGAACCCGTTTTCGCTGGCAGAGCGCTGGGGCCACCACAGGCGCCCCCGACACGAGTGATGTTGAGCTGGCCACGCCCACCCTGGCCACGCCCACTCCCGAGGTCAAACACAGCCCTGATGCAGCCCTCAATGAAATTGAGTTTGACACCCCTGGCCTCAGCAGCTTCATATATGAATTGGTGTCGGTAGGAGGGTAGTCCTCGACTGATGACCGTAACTGTATAGTCATGAAGGTCATTAAGCAGGTCACCACGTCACTACAACCAATGTTATGTCCTTTTTTGCGGCAGCTGTTAAGCAAATGCTGCAGTTGTTAAGTAAACCGGTTGATTGCTACACGGTGCTGTTTACTGGAAACTGGAAGTTAAAATGTCAAAAAAGGCATAAATTGGGGCCACGTGATTGCTGGCTGCAGCAAATGGCCATAAATACTGTCCAATTGCCGAGCTCCCAAAATATGGTCATGTGATCGGTTCTCCCCGCCAGTCGTTGGAACTTCAAATCCACGTTGTTAAGTACCTTTTTGGAGGTTTGTTGTAATTTTGAATAGTTGCTAAATGACTGGACATAAGTCAAGGACTACCGTATGCCGGCAAGATGCACTCCAAGTCCCATGTGTTAAACCAATGTTTCTAAACCTTGGTTATTAGAAGATGTGTGGACTTCGACTCCCAGAATTCATCAGCCAATATGTGTAGACTTCAACCAATCAAATCTTTATTATGGTCATAGATCGGCATGAGTGAACTTTAACTCCCAGAATTATCCAACTACGTAACCACTTCAGTGCTAACCCATCATGAGCAGTACCACTGATGATGTCATGTAGTTGGGCAATGAAACAACCTAGCTCAGAGGCCACCAAGGACCCCAAATTTATATTAACAGAATCTTGCAAGTCTTAAAGTACATATCTCACCACCACCCCTCACCTTTACAATGCAAGAAACTAGGGAGGGTCCCTTCTGAGATTTTTGCCAGGCCTCATTCCTTCTGGAGCAGCGGTTCTCAACCTGTGGGTCGCGACCCCTTTGGGGGTCGAACGACCTTTTCACAGGGGTCGCCGCGTGCGCTAGCCCGCCATCTTGGAAATGCTCCCAGTTCGGCCGTGCCTGCGGGTCGCCGGACAGCCGGTAGCTACGGAAGCGGGAGACTTCGCCCACCCGCCCGGACGCTGCCATTTGGGTTCTTTTACCCTCTGCGCATGCGCAGAACGCTTTGCGCATGCGCAGAGGGTAAAAGAACTCAAATGGCGGCATCCAGGCGGGTGGCGAAGTCTCCCGCTTCCGTGGCTACCAGCTGTCTGGCGACCCGCAGGCACGGCCGAACAGGGAGCATTTCAGCGGTGGGGCGGGGGTCGCAGGGGGTCACGGCATTAGAAAGGTTGAGAACCACTGTTCTGGAGGCTAAGCTCTTGTTATCATTAGTGCTAGCACATCAGAGGCAGTAGGACTGATGATGTTACCTAGCTGGGTAATGAAATGTCTGCAAGGAAACAGATAAGCTCAGAGAGCACCAAGGACCCCAAAGTTACATTAATAGAATCTTGCAAGTTGGAAAATACATATCTCCCCCTCACCTTTACAGTCCAGGAAACTAGGGAAGGTCTCTTCTGGGAGATTTCCCATGCTCCATTTCTTCTGCAGGCTCAGCTGCCTCTTATCTGACCACTGCCTAGTCCCGTGATGGCGAACCTATGGCACGCGTGCCAGAGGTGGCACACAGCGCCCTCTCTGTGGGCACACGAGCCGTTGGCCCAGTTCAACTCCGCCGCGCATGCACGGGGTGGGTGGGGGCGTGCGGGGGAGAACACATGCGTGGGGTGGGGTGCATGCATGGGGGGGGGGCACGTGTGGGGGGTGCATGCGCAGGGTCACGTGCAGGGGGCGCACATCGCATTTTGGGGGTTCGGGCATGCGCACACAAATTTGCGCATGCACGTGCGTTGGGCACTCGGTCCAGAAAAGGTTAGCCATCCCTGGCCTAGTCTATAGCGCCTCCCCCCCCCCCAAGGTCATTCGCTCATTCCATTGCAGTGCCTTTCTCTGTAATGGAATCACATGTTGGCTCAAGATTTTCATTCTGAGGGGCAATTAAGGGCTAATTGGGAACCTAAAGTCCTGCAGAGGTTTAATCTTGTTTTTCCTCATTATAACCTTGATCCCCCAGCCCTAGATACAGAATAACAGAATAATAGAGTTGGAAGGGACCTTGGAGGTCTTCTAGTCCAACCCCCTGCTCAGGCAGGATACCCTATACCAGGGTTGTCAAACTCGAGGCCCACGGGCCGGATGTGTCACGCGTTGGCCATGCCCACGCCCGCTTTAGCGAAGGGGGAAAAAGTTGCGATATGTCACGTGACGACGCCATGACGACGTGAGTTTGACACCCCTGCCCTATACCATTCCAGACAAATGGCTGTCCAATCTCTTCTTCAAAACCTCAAGTGTTGGAGCCTTCACAACTTCTGGAGGCAAGTTGTTCCACTGGTTAATTGTTCTGTCAGGAAATTTCTCCTTAGTTCCAGCTTGCTTCTCTCCTTGATTAGTTTCCACCCATTGCTTCTTGTTCTACCCTCAGGTGCTTTGGAGAATAGCTTGACTCCCTCTTCTTTGTGGCAACCCCTTAAATATTGGAAGACTGCTATCATGTCTCCCCTATTCCTTCTTTTCATTAAACTATTCCAATCAATCAAGGTGATCCTAGCCCCACCCACTTTTGGGAATGCAGCCTGTACCTAACCCAGGTACTGTAGTTTTGTTTTAGACTTCCAGTTGATGGAAACTTCAAAGCTCTGTTTCACGCAGGTTGGCAATAGTTTTCACTGAGCATCACAATCTGACAGGTAAGCAATGCTCCAGGTCCTTCCTATTAAAGAGTGCCATCAGTTTTAAAAAGTATGCCTTGCCTGTGGCAGCGCCTGCCCTCTGGAGCAGGGGTCTCCAACCTTGGCAACTTTAAGACTTGTGGACTTCAACTCCCAGAGTTCCTCAGCCAGCTGGCTGAGGAACTCTGGGAGTTGAAGTCCACAAGTCTTAAAGTTGCCAAGGTTGGAGACCCCTGCTCTGGAGCACCTCATTCTCTAATTCACACGGTGCCAATCCTGCTAGCATTTTGTAAGTCCCTGATGTTCTTTTGGGGCTGGGAAATTCACAGGTCTTAAAGTTGCTAAGGTTAAGAAGCACTGAGCTAAATGCTTTGAACGAGCCACATATGATATTATGTTTCCTCCAGGTGGTGACCCAAAAAACTCTGGAAAGCCCAGGAAAATACAGCAAACTATGTTTTCCCCCCCTCCCGAAATATGCTCCCCTTCCTATTTCCCCCACAACAATCTTGCAAAGTGGGCTGGGCTAGGAAAGAGGGATTAGGCCAGTGATGGCGAACCTTTTTTGGTTTGCGTGCCAAAAGGGGGGGGGCGTGTGTGTGGGGGTCATGTGCGTGCTTGCCCACACCCATAATTCCATGCGCGCGCGCCCCCCCCGCGCATGCACGTGTAACCCCCCCCCGCTCCCGGCACGCGATGACACGCCCGTTTTTTACTCTCCCCAGGCTTCAGAGCCTTTCTAGGAGCCTGGGGAGGGCGAAAACGGCCTTCCCCACCCCCCTGGAGGCCCTCCGGAGGCAGAAAATAGCCCGTTTGCCAATTTCCGGTTGGACCGGAAGGCCCGTTTTTTTGGTCTCCCCAAGCTCCAGAGCCTTTCTAGAAGCATGGGGAGGGT
>QLTV01009056.1:3079149-3091701 GCA_003457575.1 Thermophis baileyi
TCGCCCCCCCCCCGGAGGCCCCCCGGAGGCCAGCAATGGCCCGTTTCCCAACTTGAAATGGGCCATTTCTGGCCTCCGGGGGGGTGGGGTGGGGAAGGCTGTTTTCGCCCTCCCCAGGCTCCTAGAAAGGCTCTGAAGCCTGGGGAGAACAAAAAAACGGGACTTCCCCACCCCCTCCGGAGGCTGGAAACAGCCTGTTTTCCGACTCCCAGTGGGCCCAGAATGCCCGAAAATCAGCTGGCTGGCGCATGCATGCACGCTGGACCTGAGCTCGCGTGCCCACCAATATGGCTCCGCATGCCACTTGTGGCACGGGTGCCATAGGTTCGCCATCACGGGACTAGGCCAACGTCGGCTTTCATGCCTAAGGTGGGTCTAGAACTCACAGTCTCCTGGTGATTGGCCCAAAGTCATCCAGCCAGCTTTCATGCCTAAGGTGAGACTAGAACTCACAGTCTCCTGGTGATTGGCCCAAAGTCATCCAGCCAGCGTTCATGCCTAAGGTGAGACTAGAACTCACCTTCTCCCGGTGATTGTCCCAAAGTCATCCAGCCAGCGTTCATGCCTAAGGCGAGACTAGAACTCACTGTCTCCCAGTTTTTTATGCAACCCCTTGCATGGAGGCTCTATTGAGACCCACGATGAGTACCCCCTTCGTTTGGATCTGCTCTTCCCTTTTTGAAAAGCCCTATGCCGACAGCCATGCCCACACCCAACCTACAGAGGGAACTTCCCCAGATTAACAGCATAGTTCACAAGGAAGGAACAAATGATGGTGATCAGCCTCCCAAACCATGGTGATGAGTTCGTCCCTGAGACCTCACTCCCCAATCCTTCCCAGTCTCCAAAGAGGCACTCGCAGGGGGACAAAGAGGCACATTTCCACGCTGCCCCTTGCTCACACCTATTGGCACTAAGCCAAAGACCAGGTCTAGAGAGAGAGAGAGAAAGGAGAGAATTGCTGGACGAGGCCAGTCAGTGCTTAATCAGGCAGCTAAAACCATGTGGGTGGAGAGTGTGGACGAACACATGTGTGTTTGTGTGTGCGTGTGTTTGTAGCACAGCAGCAACCTGTGATTAGAGAGCACTTTGTGCAAAGAGACAGACAGGGGGAAATAAAAGGGGTGGGGGAGAAAAATATCCCCCCTCCTTCTGCCAGTTTCAGCTCCATAAATTTTGAGCCATTTAACAGCCATTAATCGCCCCTGCCTTCCCCATCTCTCCCCCCCCCAAGCCCAGAAACAAACAGCTTTTCTTGGCAGGCTGGGGGGAGGGCTGTTTTCCTCCCCCCCCTTTCTCTGTCTGAAAACTTTTCCTCCTTCCTTTCCGCCTTATAATTTTAACTTCACTCTTGATTTTTTTCCCTCGGTTGACTCAAGCATTTGAGCGGCGCTGGGAAAGCAGAGGGAATAATTGTGAGAAAGGAAAGCTAAGAATCCCTGAACCATTTCAAGACTAGAGGAGGAAGTTTGCACAGGGGTTTTTTTGCACCGATATTTTTGCACACCTGTTGCAATACAAATCTATGGAAAAAGCCAGATGCTTGTCAAGAGGATTAGAATTTTTCCAAAGAAAAAGTGTTTCTCTCTTACACACATGTGCCGGAAAGATATTGTGGCATAGGACCAAATTCTTTCCCTTTCCTTCCTTCCTTCCTTCCTTCCTTCCTTCCTTCCTTCCTTCCTTCCTTCTTCCCTCCCATTTCCTTCCTTCTCTTTCCCTCCTTCCTTCCTTCCTTCCTTCCTTCCTTCCTTCCTTCCTTCCTTCCTTCCTTCCTTCCTTCCATTTCCTTCCTTCTCTTTCCCTCCTTCCTTCCTTCCTTCCTTCCTCCCATTTCCTTCTCCTTCCTTCCTTCCTTCCTTCCTTCCTTCCTTTTCCTTCCTTCCTTCCTTCCTTCCTTCCTCCTCCTCCTCCACCACCAACTCCTCCGTTTTGCTTGCATTTTAATATAAACAGCCTGTATTCTGTAGACTCCTGATACTGTTGTGTAAACTGGAAGGCAATTGCCTTCCTGTTTCCGCATCTCTCTAGATGTCAAACTGCAGTTCACCAGTCAGAAAACGCATAAAAACACATCGTTTAAGGGAAATTGCAAAAATGCTTATAGTCGGAGGAACTGCATATCAAAACGGGTACAAATTTGCATGCCCACTTTTTTTTAAAGTGAAAGGTGAAAACACCACAGAAGTCCCTTGTCCTTGAAAGAATGCAAAGTGATGGAGAACAGAAGGTTGACTGAAAAATTCAACCAGGTTGGTGTCTCAAAGGTGCTCCCCCCCCCTCAAAAGCAAGTGGACTGTTTTTTACAGGTAAGTCCTCAACTTACGACAACAATTGAGCCCAACATTTCTGTTGCTAAGTGAGACATTTGTTACGTGAGTTTTGTCCCATTTTGCGACCTTTCGTGCCACAGTTGTTAAGTGAATTGCTGCTGTTATTAAGTTAGTAACACCGTTGTAAAGTGAATCTGGCTTCCCCATTGACTTTGCCTGTCAGAAGGTTGCAAAAGGGGATCACATGATCCCGGAACACTGCAACCGTCATAAATATGAGTCAGTTGCCAAGTGTCTGAATTTTGATCACGTGACTGTGGGGAATGCTGCAACGGTTGTAAGTTTGAAACATGGTCATAAGTCACTTTTTTTAGTTCTGTCGTAACTTCGGTCACTAAACGAACTGTTGTAAGTCAAGGACTACCTGTATTTTGTAATCTTTCTGACCATGCGCAGCTCTCATAGGCCAAAGCTGGATGGAGAAGGCCAGCTGTTTCTCCCAAAGCTTTGTGATTCTTTGCTTAAACTCCAGATTCCTCCAAGCCTGCCGATACCTCCTAATTTCTCGGCGGCCTTCTTCAGAGTCCGCTGTCTGACCCCGCCCGTGTTTGACAAGAGGGGCGCGTCACGATGCCGGTGAAGTCGATCTCACTGCGTTCACGGCAGAGCGTGCAGCCGAGCCCTGCCGATATCCGCCAGCGCGAGGTGTGGGTATAAGCGGAACAAGACTGACCTTTGTTGCCAAAAGAGATTTCTCAACTCCCCAAAGAGACACAAAGCCTTTAATTTTTAATAACAATTAATGTACTCAGAAAGCGAGGGAGGGCAGAATGGAAGGAGGCAACTGAGCTGCGGCTTCTGCGTTAAATGGGTGTGTGTGTGGGGGGGGGGGAACGATTTCAGAGGGAGAAAGCCAGATAAGCAAAATGTACGATGCCCTCACCACATCAACCTGTCTCTGTTTCCCTCCCTCCCTCCCTCCCTTTCTCCATCCTAAAGTTCATGATTCAGGCATGTTAACATTTATCAGGTTGATATTTTCAGGTCCTGCTCAATCTGGTGTATCTATTCTTCCCCTGATGCCTGGGGTGGACTTCCTATGCCCTTAACCCTAACCCTAAGCAGAATTACGGGCAGACTTACGACCACAATAGGGACCACAATTTCCATTGCTAAGCAAGACGGTGGTTAAGTGAACCACATCTGATTTGCGACCTTTGTTGCCATGGTTGTTCAGCGAATCGTTGCAGTTAAGTGAATCGTGTGGCCGTTAAGCGAATCTGGCTTTCCCTGTTGACGTTGATTGTTGGAAGATGCTTGGGAAGATGCCTGGGAAAGGTAGAACAAGAAACAATGGGTGGAAACTAATCAAGGAGAGAAGCAACTTAGACCTAAGGAGAAATTTCCTGACAGTTAGAACAATTAATCAGTGGAACAGCTTGCCTCCAGAAGTTGTGAATGCTCCAACACTGGAAGTTTTTAAGAAGATGTTGGATAACCATTTATCTGTGGTGTAGGGTTTCCTGCCTAAGCAGGGGGTTGGACTAGAAGACCTCCAAGGTGCCTTCCAACTCTGTTATTCTATTCTATTCTATTCTATTCTATTCTATTCTATTCTATTCTATTCTATTCTATTCTATTCTATTCTATTCTATTCTATTCTAAGATCGCCAATGGTGATAACAGAATAACAGAGTTAGAAGGGACCTTGGAGGTCTTCTAGTCCAACTCCCTGCTCAGGCAGGAAACCCTATACCATTCTAGACAAATGGCTGTCCAATCTCTTCTTAAAAACCTCCAGTGTTGGATCACCCACATCTTCTGGAGGCAAGTTGTTCCACTGATTAATTGTTCTCACTGAGGTGAAATTTCTCCTCAGTTCTAAGTTGCTTCTCCCCTTGGTTAGTTTCCATCCGTTGTTTATAGTCCTGCTTTCAGGTGCTTTGGAGAATAAGTTGACCCCCTCTTCTTTGTGGCAGCCCCTGGGATATTTATGTGTCCCTCGGGCATGGCAACCATCACAAATACACACCAGTTGCCAAACACTCAAATTTTGATCACGTGATCATGGAGATGCTGCAACAGTTGTAAATGCAAGGAATGGTCATAAGTCACCATTTTAGTGCTGTTGCAAATTCAAAAAAAAAAATCACTAAACAAATGCTTGTAAGTTAAGGACTACCTATAGAGTAATCCTCATTTAGTGACCGTTCAAAGTTACATCATCACTGAAAAAAGTGACCTTTGACCGTTTTTCACACTTACAACCATTACAGCATCCCCATGGTCACGTGACCAAAATTCAGATGCTTGGCAACTGACTCACATTTACGACGGTGGCAGTGTCCCGGAGTCACGTCATCAGCTTTTGCAACCCTTCTGACAAGCAAAGTCCATGGGAATCCAGATTCACTTCACGACCGTGTGGCTAATTTAACAAGTGCAGTGATTCACTGAACAACTGTGGCAAGAAAAGTCATAAAAGGGGGGCAAAACTCACTTAACAAATGTCTCACTTAGCAACAGAAATGTTGGGCTCAATTATGGCCATAAGTCTACCCTCCCTTCCTCACCAGGGAGCCTGCCTGCTGTGTCTCTGCATGCATTCCCCTGTTCTGCCTCTGATATATGCACGGTAGGGTGTGTCCTTCTTTCTGAATCCAAGTTTCACCTTGGCTGTTGACTACCGAAGGGAAGACTAGCTGTGACTCAGAAACCAATGCCCCAAAACAAGACCACCTCTTCAATTTGAACTGCACCTCGGAGTCTGAACTCCGAGGCCATCAAAACTGACCTGGCTGTCAACAAGCATTAATTTTGGCCCGTCTTTGCTAGCCAAACAAACAGTTAGAGCTTGTGACAGCCCTCAAACCTCGTTCCTTTCCCGTCCTTCCTCACCCCAACTTGGAGGATGAACAAGTCTCTGCTTTCCACGCCGTGATTTCAACAGACGCCCCAAATCCTCCCCAAAATACACACCTTCCCCCTTCCTTCTCCCCAGGATAATGAGGCATGGCCTCTGCATTGTCCCCCCCCCCCCGCCTCCATCCCAGCCCGGGACTGACTTCAATTGCTATGCAGGTCCACCACACACCAGGAACCCACTACATAATTATTTCTAGCTTTTTTTCCAACTGCGAAGGTGTAATTACCATACCCTCCAGAGCTCAGGCTAAACGCTTGTGAAAATGGATTTTTATTTTATTTTATTTTATTTTTTGGAATAAAAAAAAAAAATAGACCCAAAAAGCCCCATAGACGCATGCATGTGCACACAAGCAAAAAGGAAAAAAAAAAAAGAGGTTATAATCTCTCTGCGGGTCAGATTCTGGCAACAGAAGGCAATTCTAATTGTTTTTGAGAACGGAGACAGGATGGTTTGAATAATGCCACCCGAAAACAGCCACAGCAACCCAGGGAGAACCATTTTTCAAGCTGGCACCCAATTGTGGGTGCAAGTCACCCCAAGACAGAGGTGATGGGAGAGCCACCCCAGGTAGCTGTCTTGCGAGTTTAACAGAATGACTGTTTCAGAGTTCATTAGTTTAATTTAAACCTGTAGCGATGAACAAAACACTGAACATTTGAACAAAAGAAACCAAAAGGAAAGAGGGGGAGAGAGAGAGAGAGAGAGAGAGCGAACAAAAACTGCACCAAAGCCTAAAAAAATAGCTTGGGACGATATCTAAATAGATTAGTCATCTTAAGAAGACTTAATTTAAACATCCATATTCAGTCTTTCCATCCCCAAATACTTTTTCGATGGAAAGAGATAATAATTTATTGGGAATTATACTGTTGACAGAACCAAAAATGGAGTTCAAATGTAGAAAAAAAACCAACCCCTCTTTAATTAAAAAAAAATTCTTCAGGACATTGTGGCTGCTGTGCTAATTTTTTTTTTTTTTAGCCCGTGCCTTTCTCCCCTCCCCACTTTTAAATACCACTGAACCAAAGAAAGATGTAATTTACTTTTCTACTGTTTTCCAATAGTAGATATGGCAGCTAACAACAAGAAATGAATTAATTTGTTATGCTGCACCATTTTACATGTTCTGGAAAAATGGGCAATAAAGCTACGCTAGCATTAATTATTAAACATCGTTGTGTAATTTTTCCTATTTTCTCAAGTTCTTTCAACCAAAACGAGTAATTAAATGGGTACTGCCACTAGATATAGTAAGATGTCCCAATCTGTTTACAACTCCTCCAAAGCCCAACTTTGATTAATAGACTGTAGTTTTGCAGGGATCTGGTATCATCTATGAATTATCTTTGTAGTTTGTTCTCAATTACTTGTCAAAATAAATTTAAAAGGAATTTGACACTGCAAGAAATCCATGCCAACCCAACAAGTAAAAAAATCCCACAGTCTTTTTACTTATTAAAACTTTCAAGACTTTAGCTATAGTTGTTTCAAGATTTTTCCATTATTATGAAGAGATTCCCTACATTTATAATAATGGGGGTCTAATGCTCATTCCTCCAAAGTTTGGAGGTAAAAAAAAAGTACTTTAAAAGGATGAAATTGTGTTTCCCAGATGTGGAATATAATATTCCCATTTTATTTGGTCCTCACTGGGTCTTTTCTGGAGTTTTGACTTCAGATTTGAACATAACAATTGAAGAATGATATACAGATATGAGTTCAGAATGGAATAATAAAGATAGCTGGGGCATAGAAACACTTTTTAATATTTGGAGGAGAAAATGCTGAGAATAATTTTAGGAGAGACGTCAAGGTAGCTGGCATAGAAGCAATTTTTGAGAAAGGATGAAGCTCTCTCAAAATTTGGACAACCTGTTAAGTTTTGAAAATGAAGACCAGCAATATTTTTTGAATCCCAAAATACTGAATATGGGTGTTTAAAATTAAGTATGTCTTCTTAAGATAAAAAAAATCCTATCCCAAAAAATCCAAAATGTATACAGGTAGTCTTCGATGTACCACACTTCGTTTAGTGACTGCTCAAAGTTACAACGACACTGAAAAAAGTGACTTATGACCATTTTTCACACTTACAACCATTGCAGCATCCCCAGGGTCACGTCATCAAAATTCAGACGCTTGGCAACTGATTCATGTTTATGACGATTGCAGTATTCTGGGGTCAACAGTGTTACTAATTTAATAACTGCAGTGATTCAATTAACAATTGTGTCAAGAAAGGTCATAAAATGGGACAAAGCTCGCTTAACAAATAATTATGTTGCTTAGCAACATAAATTCTGGGCTCCATTGTGGTCATAAGTTGAGGACTACTTGTACAGGATCACTCAAAATCTCTCGAGATCTCATACATAACTTCCAAAATACAGTAGTGCCTCCCCTTCTTGCAAGGATTCCAAAGGTGAAATCTTTTTCTACCAAATATCACGGGCTCTTCTCCCATTGAGCAATGCTATCTTCCCTGCTCCCATAGAAAGCAACATTTCAATCTTCTCTGAAGAAAGGGAAGATTTAAATAGCAACTTTGGAGCCTTTCTTTCGCCAGACTAGATCATGCTACCATCCAGCTCAGTAAATGTAGCAAAGTATGTGGCAGGTATCAGCACCAGTGGTGGGTTTCAATTTTTTTTACTACCGGTTCTGGGGGCGTGGCTTGGTGGGCGTGGCGTGGTTTGGTGGGCGTGGCAGGGGAAGGACACTGTAAAATCTCCATTCCCACCCCACTCCAGGGGAAGGTTACTGCAAAATCCCCATTTCCTCCCGATCAGCTGGGACTCGGGAGGCAGAGAATAGATGGGGGCAGGGCCAGTCAGAGGTGGTATTTACCAGTTCTCCGAACTACTCAAAATTTCCGCTATCGGTTCTCCAGAACTGGTCAGAACCTGCTGAAACCCACCTCTGATCAGCACCTGTCAATCTTGCAAGGTAGTCCAGACAAAAAGCCCACCCAGAAGCACTAGTCTGAATTTTACTGAAAAGATACATTAGCAGAATCTTGCAAGTCGGAAAGTACATCTCTCCCCCCCCTCACTTTTACAGTGCGGGTCCCTTCTGAGATGTTTGCCAGGCCTCATTCCTTCCGGAGGCTAAGCTGCCTGTTATCATCAGTGCTAGCACATCAGAGGCAGTAGGACTGATGATGTTACCTAGTTGGGTAATGAAACGTCTGCAAGGAAACAGCCAAGCTCAGAGAGCACCAAGGACCCCAAAGTCACATTAACAGAATCTTGCAAGTTGGAAAGCACAATTCTACAGTCCAAGAAACTAGGGGGGGGGGTCCCGTCTGAGAGATTTCCCATGCTCCATTCCTTCCGCAGGCTCAGCTGCCTCTTATCTGATCTAGTCTGCAGCTTTTCTTCTTCTCCCCAAGGTCATTCGCTCATTCCATTGCGGCGCCTTTCCGTGTTCCCAGAGAAGATGGAGTCACACGTTGGCCCAAGATTTTCATTCAGGGGCTCATTGGGAGCCTCAAGTCCCGCAGCGGTTTAACCTTGCTTTCCCTCATTATAACCTTGATCCCCAAGCCCCAGATCCAGATCCCAGCCCCACCCACCTTTGGGAACGCAGTCTGCACCTAACCGAGGCCGTCCTGTTTTAGCCTTCCAATCGATGGAAAACTTCAAAGCTCCGTTTTGCACAGGTTGGCAATAGTTCTTCCATCTTCTGGGAAGGCTTCGTTCTCAGACGCCCTTAGGGAAGTTGGGGATCGAACTAGAGACCCTTTTCATGCCAGGCAGGGGGGTGGGGGCTCTGCTTCGAGTTGAAATCCCAAGCATGGATCTGGTTTCATTTGCAAAGTGTTGGGCACTGCCAGTCCTTTTCTCTCTCAGCAAAAATTTGGAATCCTCTCTTTAAAAAATAATAATAATCCTTTTGTTCTTTTGCTTTACTCTTCTCTTTCAGATTAAGCCCCTCCCTCCCCCACCCCAAACACTGAAATCCAGGTGCTTAGCATCTCTGCATGCAAACGGCATAACCTAATTATTAATAAATAATGTCCAGCCCTCCCCAGGCCTCTGGGATTTGCAGAGTGCTTTCTAAATATTGATCGCTTAAATTACACTATCAATCGCATCAGCACCCTTCCACTGCCTCGGTTATGGTGGGTATCTTAGGTCATCTCTGATCCTGGGAGAGGGAGGGGGCGGAAAAGAAAGGAAACTGAAATGGGTTTGTGAAGGGAAGAGGCAGAGTGGGGGGTACAACCCCCCCCCCCAGGTTGGTCCGCGTCCAAAAGCGTGATTGCTTGCTTGACAGTTTGCAAGTTAATGGTAGGATAATCTGGAACCGTTTTGAGCTGCAATGGAGCTCAAATTAAAGGTAGGACAAGAAGGTCTTCTAGATGCCCGCTCAGCTACCTTGCAACTCAGGAGTTGTAAAGTATGTGTAAAGTAAATAGTAGTCCATCTGCAGACTACTCACCCCCTCCCACGGTTCAAGTCAAGGTAACTGGAATGCAGCTGAGCTCTATGTTTGAGAAGACCCAAGTAGTACCTATTGTGTAGTGGGCTTCAGCAGGCAAGAAACAGACCATAATAGATACAACAACATTTATTGACTGAAAACTGGAACTGAGGAACTGCAGGCAAATCCCTGTAATTTATACTCTGGGCCCACAGGGCCTTAACCAATCATAATCCTTGAAAAAGCCCGCCCAAATATGAATGTTCTAAGTTTCCCTCCAAGACAGTTGGAGTTAACAGTTAGGGTCATCTAAAGGTTAGTTTCACTTTAGCAGAGCTTAACACAACTATATATATGCAATACATAACACCCCTCCTCCCTAGGATAGTTCTTACCCTCAGTCTGTTCAATATTCATAGTCTTTGAGATAGGCTGGGGGCCCATGGATCCTGGTGGACCGCCGCAATGTTACTGGAGAGTCCTGTTTAAGTGGAATATTGTCCATCTCCAATAGGACAGAGTCTTGATGACCGTTTTGGTTGCCCGTGAGTGGCGGCGGCTCTACGGCCCTTGGTACCTCCGTTTCTCCGGAGGCGGCAACGGGTGGTGTAGGCAAACTCGAAGGAAAACAGTTCCCTAGTGGGTCTGATAAAGCCTTGGGATCCTCATCCGGGACTGGCCCGGCCTGCCAACGCCGTGACTGATCAATGTGGCGTCTGATTGTACGACCATTCCTCAGAGTAACTTCGTATGACAAGGGGCCCGTTACCTTAGTTACCCTAGCTGCCACCCAAGGTGCCCCACTCCCATAGTTCCTGGCCCAGACTAATTCACCCAGCTGTAAGTTCCTGGGGGGGTGGGTGTTGGCTGAGCCGTCTCCGTCGCTACTCTGTCTGGGTGCAGTCGGTCGAGCTTCATTGTGAGCCGGCGGCCCCACCTCAGCTCCGCTGGGCTGCGACCTGTTGCTGTACTGGGAGTTGTGTGTTGACACAGGATGAATACATCAGCGTATTGTTGGCATACCGCTTCTAGATCAGCTATTTGGGTTTGATGGATGCCCGTTACCCGGATGCCCAGAGCCTCAAACCAGTCCAGTCCTATGGGGCTGGTGCGCGGCCCCTCTATGACCACTATGCTGAGGGGAACCTCGAACTCTCTGAATTATACTCTAATGGTAGCTTCGCCCCTTACAGGAACACGGCGATTCTGGAAGTCCGTTAGCGCTAAGCTGGATGATTTGAGCGGGACCCGCCGTCGGCTATGTTTGCAAATGTGGTCGAAAGTCGTGGAGGAGATAATGGACAGGGCCGATCCAGTATCTAGCTCCATGGAGCATGGGACCCCTTGAAGTTTTAGTTGGAGTCTTATCTTTTCATTGATGGGACGTTGGGCTCCTGTGCGTTGAATGCTACACCTTCCCGAGCAGTATTCAACTCTGTTCTGACCTGGGGGGCTTTTCCCCTGACGACTTCTGCAAACTCTGGCAATGTGCCCTTGCTTTCCACAGGCACGGCAAACTGCTGTGTGGAATCTGCACTCTGCTCTTTCATGCTATCCCCCACAGCTTATGCAGCTCTGTGGGGGAGTTGCTTGCTCTGTGGAGCGTGGCCATCTGGGTGGCTCTCTCCACAAGCGATAGATCTCTTCGCTCTCACTGACCTCCCCCGAGCATTCTGCGGTCTCTTGGTGGATTGCCGGGGGGATGGTGTGTGGTTTTGGTGGCCGGGGAGTCTTCAGGGCCCCTCTGGCAGCCTCATCTGCCATGACTTCCTTCAGTGCATCTTAGAAAGTCAGTTTCTCCATGGCGAATAGGCGCTGCTGTAATTCGCTATTACGCAGGCCGCAAACAAGCCTGTCTCTGAGACGGTCTTCCAGATCAGGGAACTCACATTTGCGCAAAGCTTGGCGAAGGGCTGCCACAAACTCTGCTGCAGATTCCCCGGATCTCTGTTCACGTTGCTCGAATGCATGGCACCAGGTGATGACCGAGAGTTTAGGCTCAAAATGTTCGCTTAATTTTTTCTTGAGGTCTGTGTAGGCCACTGTCTCTATGCTTGCCAGTGCTATCAAGTTTTCAGCGATATCAAACGTGGCTTGTCCGCAGACACATAGTAGGGTTGCCGCCTTCAGGCCGTTGTCCGTGACCTGGTTAGCCCGGAGATAGGTGTCTACTTGGGAGATGTATGAGTTCCACTGTTCTGGGTGAGTAATATTGAACTCGTTGAGTCTTCCCAATTTAGCCATTTTGAGAAGGCCCCTGTGGTCCTGGTTAATGCCTGTACTGCTGTGATTGGAGCTGGGCTGCACTTAGGAGTCCTGGGGACGGATCCCTCAGGTACGTCTGTGCCTCCAGTGTGTCTTACTGGCAGGCAGGGCGGGGAGTGTGGTCCCACCAGGGCTCTTTACCCGGTCTGACGCCCAGTGAGTTCAGTCTCTTGGTTAGCAGCAGCTCTCTCCTCTGCAGCATCCCATCCTCATCGCCACTATTGTGTAGTGGGCTTCACCAGGCAAGAAACAGACCATAATAGATACAACAACATTTATTGACTGAAAACTGGAACTGAGGAACTGTAGGCAAATCCTTGTAATTTATACTCTGGGCCCACAGGGCCTTAACCAATCACAATACTTGAAAAAGCCCGCCCCAATATGAATGTTCTAAATTTCCCTCCAAAACAGTTGGGAGTTACACAGTTAGGGTCATCTTAAGGTTAGTTTCACTTTAGCAGGGCTTAACACAACTATATATATTCAATACATAACACCTGGAATGCTAGATGAAAACTTTTCTCCAGAAGCCTGTAAGTCCAGAGAAAGAACCTGAGCTGCAGTAATGGGCCATCTTCTGGTTCTTTTACCCCTCTGAGTTACATGCTGCCAGCCCCACTTTCCTGGATTTTGTTTTCTTTATCGTAGTTTCTCCCT